>OLKM01000956.1:0-75567 GCA_900291075.1 Melanogrammus aeglefinus | reverse complement strand
TCGATTACTTGCTATCGTAAATTAATTAATCAAAGGCGCCAAAATTTAACTTTGAAAACAATCTCCGCTCTTGATACTTGACTGTTTTAAATGTTTTGCATCTATTATATTATTTACAGTAGCAAGTAATCGACGTTTGCGTGGACTCGATTTAGATTTTTATTCATTAGAGTCTTTCATTCTTTACCCTTCTGGGATTGGTGGAAGGCTATAGCAGCTGACTAGGCGAAATAGTGAAGCCCGGAAGTGAGGATGGTAACAAAAAAAGGTAACCATAATTCCCGGTTAGTATTCCATTCCATTTAGTATTCCATTTGGAACAACACTGACATCTGAAAATTAGCGCACTTAGTGAGTACGAATAGTGTACTACGTTTCAGTGTACTCATGGAAGTATGGATATTCGGTCTAGAGAGAGGACCTGGTATTTCCGGTTTTCATTTTTTTCGGACCACGAAACAGATTAGCGCCGCTGCCACACCAAAATTGTGCCGGGGGTGAAAATTGTATGCCTACGTAATCCGCGTCAACACATTATGTCATCGATCGACGCGATTGTCCGTTGCCAATCAGGTTTCAAAAACATTGCGCTCATCAAAGACGAAATAAACATAATACATGATAACCTTGTTTTTTACTTTTATATTTGTATTGTATTGAATTTTAGACGTAGTAAAACTGAGTGTTAAAGTATTCGTAGTTTATATTTTATTGTATTTCAATTGTTTTAATCAAATTTAGCTAGAACGAGCGTTTAAAGTGTATCGTAGTCTAGCTAGCTCGTGTTAATTTAATTTAGATAATAGACGTTATAATACGACGTGATTTTCCGTTGCCAGGCAACGTTCGTCGCGATCATCAGTTGCCAGGCAGGTTTAGAATTTTCGAAAGCTGATTACGCAAGCCCCCGGGAACAGTGCAATACTCCGCAATCCCACCAGTTGCCAGCGGCCGAGCCTGGTATTGCAAGCTGTTTAAGCGGGCTTGGTGGAACCGGGTCCTCGATTCACAGAGCCAGAAGTAATATAAGCTACAAGTCGAGCAAAAAGTATTATAGTACCAGCCCACCCAATTGTGCAAGTTCTTCCACTATAAAATAGAAGAGAGGACTGATATAGATTGTGGTCATCATAAGGTTTTATATTCTCAGCCTATGAGTAGACATTTAAATGTAAAACAACACTCAAGAAATTATCACATGTATGATTTATAAAGCAATTTATTGTGCATTATGTGTGGGAATATATTTATAGTTATATGGTACCACTATAGATAAGGTCATCTCAATACTTTTTTATCATCCCTTTGGTTGGGCAATTGGTGAGACCAAGATGGTTCCACAACCCGCCCCTCTTTTTACTGTAAGTCTTTACATGGTTTTCACACACTGCTGCTGGTATATTTGCCCATTCCTCCATGCAGATATCCTCTAGAGAATGATGTTTTGGGCCTTCGCTGGGCAACACAGACTTTCAACTTCCTCCAAAGATTTTTCTATGGGTTGAGATCTGGAGACTGGCTAGGCCACTCCAGGACCTTGAAATGCCTTCTTACGAAGCCACTCCTTTCATTGTCCAGGCGGTGTGTTTGGGGTCATTGTCATCTGAAAGACAAGCCACGTTTCATCTTCAGTGCCCTTGCTGATGGAAGAGTTTTCAACTTCAAATCTTCACGATACATGGCCCCATTTCATTCTTTCCGTCACACGATCGAACCGTCCTGGGTCCCTTGGCAGAAAAACAGCTCCAAAAGCATGATATTTCCACCCCCATTGCTTACTGTAGGTATGGGTGGTTCTTTGGATTCAACTCAGCATTCTTTTTTTCTCCATACACGACGAAGTTGATTTGGTTCATCTGACCCAATGACATTCCCAATTCCTGTTCTGGATACATCCAAAATGCTCTCTAAAGCCAAAAAAATAAATCAAAACGGGCCGGACATGCACTGGCTTTAAAGCAGGGGGACACGTCTGGCACTGCATTGTGCCAGGATTTGAGTCCCTGGCGGCGTAGTGCGTTTAGGTTATGGTATCCTTTGGTTACTTTGGTCCCAGCCTCTGGAGTCATTCACTAGTCCCCCCGTGTGGGTTCTGGGATTTTTGTTCATCGTTCTTGTGATATTTTGCCCCACAGGGGAAGATCTTTGCGTGGAGCCACAGATCGAGGGAGATTATTCAGTGGTCTTGTATGTCTTCCCTTATTTCCTAATAAATTGCTCCCACAGTTGATTTTCTTCACACAAAGCTGCTTACCTATTGCAGATTCAGACTTCCCAGCCTGGTGCAGGTCTCAATTGTGATTAATGGTGTCCTTTGACAGCTCTTTGGTCTTGGCCATAGTGGAGTTTTGGAATGTGACTGTTTGAGATGTGGACAGGTGTCTTTTTATACTGATAAGGAGTAAAAAACAGTGCCATTAATACAGGTAACGAGTGGAAGGACAAACAGGAGGCCTTTTAAAGAAGTTACAAGGTCTGTGAACAGCCAGAAATCTTGCTGGTTGTAGGTGACCAAATACTTTATTTTCCACCATAATTTTGAAAAAATAATATTCGTTAAAAAAATAAGACAATGTGACTTTTTTTTTTTCAATTTGTCTCTCATAGCTGAGGTTTACCTAATGGTTTACAGGCCTCTTCCGTCTTTTAGGTGGGAGAACTTGCACAATTGGTGCTGACTAAAATACTTTTTGCCCCACTAGTGATCTCTGTTCACTCCAATGACAATGGGGACAGGAATTGTCTCTGCAAAAAATTACTGGAATATCAATCAAGGTCTTTTGATTACATGAAGGTCTTTTGAATACATGGCATAAATGATCTTTATGCAATGTACTAAAAAAATGTATGTTTTCTCTTTTCAAAACGGCCACTCAAGTGTTTTATTAGCCGTTTTATGTTATTATTTTTTGATGGAGAAGGAGGGGTGGGCAGCCGAAAGGAGCCATAGTGAAACAAATGTTGTTTCGGCCCAGCATCCGAGAGAGCCAGTGCATGGCACCGTTAACTTCTCGTGTCCGAGTTTTTTCCTTTTACTTAACATGAATGACGTTTTAAGGCACTGTGGTGACCTTTTATCACTAAAAGTGTTTTAGTGATAAAGGGATTTTTAGACTGGTTCAGCTGCTGCTCAATGACCCTCATGTTCCTCTGCTTGCAATCATTGCGATTCACCATTTATTGATCCATTTATTCAAAAGATCCAAAGACAATGAACGGGTGCATTACGGCATAATTTTTATAATATTGTTAATAGCCTAATGAACATTTCAGTTGCTTGTTTAGCTGTGTATGGCAGTTAACAATGTTGGTGTATTATTTATGTGGGTAGGCTACTCCAACCTCCATTGTGATCGATATGTTTACCATTTATTTGCATATAAAATTATTGTGTTTGCATTTTTAGTAAATAGTTGGAAGGAATCTGTTTCTTAATCAATAACATTGAACTGTTTTTTCTAGGCCTACATAGATTTTAGCCTGGCACCGCCCACCTACCTACTTCCGCTCAATTTTGTGTTCCAATACCCGTACTTCCATGAGTATACTTAAAGGAAGTACACTTTCTGCACTATCCGTACTCACTTGAGTACACTATTTTTTCAGATGTGAGTGCTGGTTCCAATCGAGTAATCTGTGGTGCAGCTTACCGGGAATGACGATTGCGACAGCCGCAGCTGCAGGCCGCTGTCACCTCGGTATCATTATTTTTTCGAGTTTGAGCGCTCAGGCCTGGCTCCGCCTCTTCCGCTACGTAGCTAAGATGGCTGCCGTTGAGTACGGAGAGTTGTCCTTCGATCCACACTTCACTGATTAGCCCGTTTTGAGTACGACATCCGGGTCCTTGAAGTGTACATTCTTTTCGCCGGATCTGAATTGGAACGTACTGTGTACTCAAATTTTGGCTAGTAAGTACGGACAGTACGGGTATTGGAACACGGATATGCATGAGTTCCTTAGAAGACTGATTTTTGGCGGTCCTCAAATCAGCGAACAGAGGGAGTGGCTGGGAACGATGATGTGCCAGTTTCAGTTGTAGTCAGAAGAAGACCAGGAAGGCAATGGAGAAGGATACGAGAGAAGCTATTCGGTCTGTTGTGGGATCTCGCTGCCGAATATTGCATCAATTAAAGCCAGAGCAAAGAACAGGCTTTGCTGAGTTTTGTGGTGGCCATGATGTTGTGGTGCTTTTCCCCACCGGGTTTCGGGAAAAGTTTGTGATTTTCAGCTGGCTCCGTTAGTGGTGAAGGAGCCGGTCCCGTCACATGACATACGTCATGACCAAACGCTATGTGATTGGTTATGGCAGGTCCAGAGTGGCACTGGGCAGATCTAATCAAGTGAGTGAACGTTTCTCAATTGGGCAGTTCCAGACCTTCTGTACAAAGGAAATGAAGTACGACGGTCTTGTAGGACCAGGCTACATAGATTTACTATGTTGTTGGTGTTATATGTTATATGGAGCAATCTTTCATATTTATGAAGTTAACTTATACTTCCATGCAGCAGGGTTCGAGTTATGATTCTGTAGTCCCGGAGGAAAAGGAGGACGTAGGCAACGTAATAATAACCGTTTTAATCCAAAAGACAGCAGAATAATCACTCACAGCACATGGCTAGAACAACTTGTGCAACCCCATAAACAGTCCCCCTAGACTAGAGTTTAGATTCTCTGCCCAGACCCGAGAGCCCGACGCCGAACCGGCCGACCCGCGAACCGGTCCGGGCCGATATTTCCACCACTATCCTGGGCCGGGTCGGCGCCGGCCTTGATCGACGATTATTATTATTTTTTTTATCATTGGGTTTTATTAGCCTAATCTGAGCAGAAAATCTATGCCATAAACAGAAATATTATGGGCTTATATATACACGGGGTCTTCTCAATGCTGTGGAACGCTCCGTCCAACTTGCATGGCTAGTTACTCCGGTAACCTGTGAACCCCAGCGTCTTCCGTTGCTAAGTGACGTCACCGTCTATGCGAACAAATTATTTCTCTGCTGATCCACACTACGAATTCTGGTAACGAATAAATTGTAAAAGGACACACCATGTAAAGTTATTTTTTCGTTTTGGCAAGTAGCCGTGCAATAAGCGGGATAATGTATAGAACGTTAGCCATTTATCGGAAATAAGCCCCTTCAGGGCGAAGTAGACACCATCGCTGCGCGTACAGTTCGCCCTGTCGGGGCTTTTTTTCCCGATAATGACCGGCGTTCTATACATTATCCCTTACATATATATGTAGTAGAGTAGGCCTAGTAAACAAATGTGTACAAAGTTATGTATAAAAAAAGTGTCGGGTTGAAATCGGCTCGGGCTCATAATTACAGTTAATGTGTCGGGTCGGGCCGGGCCCGGCAGAACGTGTACGGACTCGGGCCGGGTTGGGCTTGATTTTCTGGGCCCGATCTAAGCTCTACCCTAGACCCGGTGACTCATAGCCAGTTCCCTCCCACTCGATCAGTAAGAGGGGAACACAAACCCAAAATGTAGTCACTACACCAGCCCCCCCAGTGTTCACCTCAATATTCGAAACCCCCGCGGCGAGGAGGGCATACGACTGTAGGCAAAGTCAGGAGGTGCGGGAGGAGGCGTGACATCGTCCATCACATCCTCTTATTGGGCGGGGCGGGGGGCAGCGACGACTGGAGGGCCGGAAGTTGTGGGGGCTTGTAGGGGTTGGAGGGGGGGACGGCCACGGCGTGGCAGGGGGGTAGGCTCTGAGCGGTGGCAGAGTCAGGTCCGGGGTCAGTTCAAGGTCCAAGTGAGCCTGGTTTGAGGCGATCAACAGACACACACTCAGGCTTATCCCCCATGTCAACCATGAAGTTCTTGGCTCCTGCCTCGATGACACGGAAGGGTCATAGGGAGGTCGTAGCAGAGCCCTGTGGCCGTCGTGGCGGATGAAAACAACTCTCAGACTGCAGCTCCAGGGGCCCCCGCGAAGCAGGGACGCCATGCCGCGTAATGGGGACCAGGGCGAAGGTCCTGGCGCCCTGCAGCAGGGAGGCGCGCTGAGTGGAGGCGGACCAGGGCTCCGTCGACTTGGGGATGAAGTCACCAGGGACCCATAGCGGCTGTCCGAACACCAGCTCGGCCGATGATGACCGGAGGTCCTCCTTGGGCACTGTCCTGAGACCCAGCATGACCCACGACAGTTTGTCGAGCCAGTTGCTGTCCGTGAGGCTGGCCTGAAGGGCGGCCTTCATGGAGCGATGAAAGCGCTCCACAAGTCCGTTAGCCTGCGGGTGGTAGGCGGTAGTGCGGTGGAGCTTGACCCCCAGATTCCTCCGCCACCGCCGCCCACAGCTCCGAAGTAAACTGCGGGTCACGGTCAGAGGAGAGGTCAGCAGGAGTGCCGTAGCGGGAGACCCACACCGCGATGAACGCCCGGGCCAGGTCGTTAAGGAAAGCGGGACTGCCTCCGGCTAGCGCATCGTCCTGTCCACCATGGTAAAGAGGTAGGTGAAGCCATGCGAGGGGGGCAGGGGTCCCACCAGGTCCACGTTGACATGGTCCAACCTCCGCTCGGGCACCGAGAACTGTTCCAGGGGGACCTTGACATGGCGATGCACCTTGGCGCGTTGACAGGCAGTGCAAGTGTCGACCCAGGCCCTCACATCTCTTGAGCCCGTGCCAGACGAACTTCTCTGAACTTCCTACCAGGGTGAGAGAAGCTGTGTACCCGAGGCGGTACATAGCAGTTGGCGGGGACTACAGGCCTTGGAAACGTCGCACAGGAGCTTGGCCTCTGTGTCATTGAAGAGCACCTCCTCCAGGCGCAGCCCCGTTAGAGCTTGGACGGAGGGGTCGGCGGGTCGGCGGCCTGATCCACAGCCATGCGGGAGTAGTCCAAGTTCAGCTGGACCGTCCCCACCACCATGGAGAGACAATCCAAAACCACGTTGGACTTCCCAGCCACGTGCTGGATGTCTGTGGTGAACTCGGAGATGTAGGAGAGTTGGCGCTGCTGGCAGTCGGACCAAGGCTCCGTGGTTTTGGATATGGCGTGTGTGAGCGGCTTGTGGTCCACATAGGCCATAAACTCACGGCCAAAAAAAAAGAAAAAAACGGAAGTGTCTGACCGCGAGCCACAGCCCGAGGAGCTCCCTGTCGAAGGTGCTGTATTTGCACTCTCTGGGAGACAGCTGGCGGCTAAAGAATGAGAGTGGCTGCCAGGCATCCCCAACCCACTGCTCATACACTGCCCCCACGGCAACGTCTGATGCCCCCGTAGTGAGAGCAGTGGGCGCAGAGGGTGAGGGGTGGGCCAACATGGCCGCGCGGGCCAGGGCCGCCTTGGCGTCCTAGAAGGCCTTGACACGTTCCGCCGTCCAGTCGACTGGTTGCTTCAGAGCCTTGCCCTTCTGGGCCTCATACAGCGGGGGTGCAGTATGTAAGCTATGTGGCGGAGAAAGCAATAGTAGAAAGTCACCATTCCGATGAACCCCTTGAGCTCGCTGACAGGGGCGGGGGCATGGGAAGGCTGCAACAGCTTCCACCTTCGAGGGTAGGGGGGGTCACACCCTCCGCGGAAACCTGATGCCCGAGAAAGTCAAGGGTGTCCCGTCCGAACTCACACTTGGCCAGATTGAGAATCAGCCCATGTTGGCTGAGCCGCGTGAAGCGGGTCGGAAGGTGGGACAGGTGCTCCTCTTCCGTGGTGCTCGCGACGAGGATGTCATCAAAGTAGACGAAGAGGAAGGGCAGGTCCTGAAGCACCGAGTGCATGAGGCGTTGGAAGGTCTGCGCTGCGTTCCTCAGGCCGAAGGGCATCCTCTGGGTGCACCAGCACCTGATGGTACCCCCGTACCAGGTCCACCTTGGAGAAGAAGCGTTTGTCCGCCAGGTGCGCTGAAAAGTCCAGGATATGCTGGACTGAGTAGCGGTCAGGCTTGGATGCGTCGTTGAGGCGGCGGTAGTCCCCCCATGGGCGCCACCCACCGTCTGGCTTAGGGACTATGTGCAGGGGAGACGCCCAGGGGCTGTTCGAGTGTCGAACAATGCCCACCTGCTCCATGTGCGCGAACTCCGCCCTGGCGATGGACAGCTTCTCTGGGTTGAGGCGCATGGCCCTGGCATGGAGGGGAAGCCCATTGGTCTCGATGTGGTGCTTCACTCCGTGCTTCACCGTGGGCATGGAGAAGGTGGGCTTAGTGAGGTCAGGGAATTCGGCGAGCAGCCGAAGGAACTGGTCGCTGTCGGCGAGCGTGTTTGACAACCCGCTGTAGACCGCCTCCCCCTGCGTACAGGCGAAGGAAGCGAAAGTCTGTGAGTTGACCAGGCGCCTGTTCCCCACGTCCACTAACAGGTTATGGGCGCACAGAAAATCAGCACCCAGGAGGGGAAATGTGACAGCTGCGATGACAAAATCCCAGGTAAAGCGTTGTCCTCCGAAGCACACGTCCACCGCTCTAGTGCCATAGGAACGGATAGGCGTGTCGTCCGCACCCAATAACTGCGGACCGTGCTCCCCTTTACCACCTCCGATCCCCCTGACGCAATGATGCTCCACTGGGAACCTGTGTCACAAAGGAATCTGCGCCCGGAGACGGTGTCTTGTATGAAGAGCAGCCTGTCGGTGACACCAGCGCTCAGGGCTACTACTGAGCGCCGGCCCTGCCGTTTCCCGTCGGTCCTAAGGAGCAGGGCGAGTGGCATCGTTTGGCCTTGGCGCCAAAAGTTGCGTGGTAGAAACAATAGCCCGCAGCGTTACCCTGCTGGCGTCGTCCTTCGCTCTCCTGCGACGGTCCGGTGGCGGGGCAGCCGCGGGAGCAAGCATGTTGGGGGACCGTTGAGGCATGGCCAAGACAAACCGGTCCGCCTCCCTGGCCAGGGCGAGGGGTCCAACGATGTGCTTAAACAGCTTCGTGAAGAGGATCATGTGGTCTTCTGTACCGAGCAGGTTTAGCATCCTCTCCATACGTGCAGAGGGCCTCTTATCTCCCAAGTCCGACATGTCAAATAAGCGGCGCACCCTCTCTGTGGTGGACAGCTCAAATGTCGTCGGGGGGCGGACAGAAACCCCACCCCACGTGCTGTGGTAGAGCTGCCCAACATAGCCACAGCATGGTTGTACCGGTCGTCGTCGTCATCAATAACGTTGCTTTTGTTGAAATGTGCCTCCACTATAGCGAACCATGAAGCAGACGTGGAGTCCCAGAATTCTGGCAGCTTAAGAGTGGGGGTGCGCACAAACTGCGTCACCCTGACAGGAGACGGTGATGTCTGCCACTGTGAACGTCTTCCTCGGGTGGACATGCAGAATAGCAGTGTTCGCTCGTGCACAAAAACGAACGTCTGGGTCACCAGTGTAGTGCCGGAAGAAAAGGAGGACGTAGGCAACGTAATAATAACCGTTTAAATCCAAAAGACAGAGCAGAACAATCACTCACAACGCATGGCTAGAACAACTCGTGCAACCCCATAAACAGTCCCCCTAGATCCTGTGACTCATAGCCAGTGACTCATAGTCAAGAGGGGAACACGAACCCATAGTTTAGTTTCTACAATTCCATTTTTGTTGGGGTCCCTTGAAGTTGTTGGGGGGGGGGGGGGGGAGAGAAGATCGGCCTTGCGCTCAGTTGTTGACGGGGGAGGGGGACCGTACCGGCCTTGCGCTGGTTTGTTGAAGGGGGGGGGGGGGGCGTTGCTAAAAAACAAGAATATTTCTGCATCCGGTACGTCATGAACTAGGGCTTGGCTAGGCTCCCATGATGCGGTAGCATTATCTCTCCTTGATGTTGCCCTGCGCCATTGAGAAGTTTACATAGGAATGAATGGGCGCCATTTTGAAATCCGGTGTCCATTCTATAATATGTCCATGGGATTACGTAATTTTTGCCCCCGGTAAAAGCATTACATCTAGCGCAAGCGCAGAATGAACCGCGTCAGTGGTAAGGTAGGTGTGTACTTCCCATTTCGGTTGGTCGAGTCGCCCAGATCAATAGCCGCCCTAGACTGTACCAGACTAGAAAGAGGTGTGTGTGTGTGTGTGTGTGTGTGTGTGTGTGTGTGTGTGTGTGTGTGTGTGTGTGTGTGTGTGTGTGTGTGTGTGTGTGTGTGTGTGTGTGTGTGTGTGTGTGTGTGTGTGTGTGTGTGTGTGTTCAACATACACAGGACCCAGACATTCAGAGTTGGCCTATCTAAATACCAATGCCAAAATAAAGTGTTAGTTTTGAGTATTGATCCACAATAAGCAGAGCTGGATGCTAGCCTACTAGGCTAATAAACAGCGGGGTTAGCTTAGCAATTGGCTTTGACATCCAATACCTTCCCAGAGGTAGATAGGAGGGACAGTGCTTGTATTTTACCTCAACAATCTAGATAACAGGAGCGTTCTCCTGGCAACCTCTCTGGGACTGCATTCCTCACGCATGCTGTCAGAGTAGGAGAGTAGGAGTGAAGCTATCCCAGTTGATGACAGTCTTTCCAAAACTCCTTGGTTGGTTATTTAAAAAAAGGCTTTGTTGGGTTCAAATGTAGGACAGCACAACTCATCATTCAGCAGGATCTGTCTGTGAAGTGTAATCTAATCCAACCCAGCGAATTTACAATGCATCAAGTTAAATACCAAATGGATTACTCTTATTCATAATTTATGTTATATTTATCATTCAGTTGTCTAATTTATTATTGTGCATTTAGAGATTTTCCAATGATGGATGTTTGATGTCCAAATAACATAAACCTTATACCTCAGCTGACCTGATTCTGTGCAACAAATAATCTAGATGATGTTTTATTTGACTTTAAAAATTTTAATTTTCAATTTTGACATCTTAAGTCTTACAAATGTAGACGTAAAATGTGTGACATAAAGCAGCAGTTTTATGTCTCTATAATCAAATAAAACCTACACAGCCGTTTCATGAGCTTTGTTTCCTTCTGCATCATGCTCACCTTTCTATCTGGACTGACTGAAAATTTCCTAAGAAATGAGGAAAGTATGTTGTTAGTTGAGCATTTATTTACAAAAATGCACATACAATCTTAAATGTTTCTACCTATGTAAACATTGAAATATTGAAATAAAAATCGTGCATCTTAACAACACTTCTGAATTTTCTTGAAACAAAATAAACAATGACATCATCATAGGACATCATGTGTTTCCTAACATGTTGACTCATGCTCATGGCCACTAACGACTTCCTGTGACATGGAAGACCTCAGCAAGCTTTTGAAGGGCTGTCATTTTAATAAGATCTTCGCTGCTGATGCTGCAACTGGTAGGGTGACAGCAAATCTCAGGGCTATCTAGAGGTTAGGATATACTTCCTCAAGGTTTCTGAATGAACTACCTGGCCAACAAAGTTTGCGCAACTTTGTTAATAGACAATTGTCACATTAGTCCATTTGATATTTTGGGTCGTTGTCAGTTAACTAACACTACAGGTTTGCGTGATGTTACCCCATAAAGTGAAAGCTAGGTTGCACGCTTATGTCTGCTCAACATATTCTGCCTGTGATTGCTACTAGGGATGGCAGTTGTGGTTTAGACACACACTGAACATTTCTTTGCCACATTTCTTTTCCACTGGTCTACAAGATTTAACAGGTGTGCAAAGCCGAAAATACATTGGGGTTATTAACCAGAGCCTGAAACATGTAGGACACAGGGCAATTAGGCTGATTCGAATATATAAACCATTGCAACTTTGCGTTTACCGAAGAATATCCTACACACAAAGGAAATCCCAGGTCAACATCAGTGGGGTAACGTTAGAGGCAGTAGAGCTTTAGTAGGAAATAGTTTTCCATGGTAGAAGGCTTTAATCATCAGAGGATTAGACATACAGACATTAGTGTACTGCTTAGCTAGTGCTTCATGTCTTATTACAGTAAAAGTGATGACATGTCATGGATTACTATGTTCACGGTCATGTAAGAAATATTAGCGCGTCGAAAACCAAACCAAACGTGGTTTTGGGTTCACTTGCTCTCTGAAGGTCTTTCAATGCGTCAGTCACTTGTTCATCAGGATGCTGATAGCTGAAATGCCTCTTGCTTTCCCTGTCTCTTCTCCTTCAGAACACCCTCCACATTAATAACTTAACTAACAGTTTAGGCTTTTGTCTGGGCATCAGAGAATACAGTTCCCACTATGTAGTGAGGGAAGCCTTTGCATTTGAGATGGCATTCACTGCTTTATCCAGCAGCATTGAGGAAGGTTGGAGGAGTAATGCCTCCCAAATCTCAGAAGCCTGATTCTTGAATGCATGAACACTGTGGAGCCTCCTCTCCCGTCTTGTGTCATTCCATGACTTCAAGGTAATGTTCCTGTGTTTCTTCAAAACATCACCTCTTTGCCAGCATTGAAGAAGGTGAAGAGAGTTTGCATATACCCAAAATCCCAACTGCATCTTTTGAGGATTTGGCAGCATCTGCAATGACAAGGTTAACAGTGTATGCTCCACCTAGGACGAGGTAGAGATGAGGGATCTGTTTTGAGCAGTCTGGCTTATTGCTTGCCTCTCATTGTTGCCCTTTATGCTAGCCCTCTGCAATCTTCCAAATCAGCTCATCAGGTTACTAAGATGACGGTGTACCAGCTCAAGCTGGTTGTCACCAAAACATTCTCACAGCCCAGGAAGGTCCTCTTGTATTCTGGCCTTCCTTTTAAACCCACACTTTTCAGAATAATGAACGGTTGGGCCTGGTGACTAATGTCAGGGGCACAGTGCAAGATGAAGCAGTCTTCCTTTTCGTTAAGTCAGCACGGCTCCCAATTCGTCTTCCCAGGGAACCTTTGCTGCCTGCGTGTGCCTGTCTGTGTGAAGTCTGTGAAGCACTAGGTCACCTCAGAACACCAAAATGGAATGCTTCAGACCACTTGACTAAAAGCTGCTCAAACATACCACAAGTGCAATCATGGGTGTGAGTGCGGGAAACATCTGACTCCTTTTGACAAAGACATAAACCCACAGAACGTCTTTGTCACAATCTTTTTTTGGGATGGGGTTGCTGGGAGGGGATTTGGCTTGCAAAAGGAATGCTGGGTGTTTGAGACACTACACAGTGTACAAATAAAAAACCTCTCTGTGTTTCCTCTCTGGATCTCTGTGTTTACACCACAATGTACTAGAGTGACCTTTAAAGGGCATCAATCTACTGTTATGGTCAGAAGGGGCGCGTAGTCGTGGCTCAGGGAGGAAATGCTTACAACTTCAGAGATCTGTCCTTTAGTCCATTGTCAATCTCCAGCTCCTAGTGGACAGAAAGTATTTAGCAAACAATGCTGTGTAAGTGGGATTGTGACAATCTTCACAGATCTGCTAGCCATTGGATCCAGAGTGGACAGAGAGTATTTAGCAATACAATGCTGTGAAGTGGGGATTGAGACACTTCAGAGAGAGAGAGAGAGAGAGAGAGAGAGAGAGAGAGAGAGAGAGAGAGAGAGAGAGAGAGAGAGAGAGAGAGAGAGAGAGAGAGGAGAGAGAGAGAGAGAGAGAGAGAGAGAGAGAGAGAGAGAGGCAGAAGGAGAGAGAGACAGGCAGAAGGAGAGAGACAGGCAGAAGGAGAGAGACAGAGGCAGAAGGAGAGAGAGAGAGAGCAGAAGGAGAGAGAGAGGCAGAAGGAGAGAGACAGAGGAGAGAGGAGAGAAGAGAGAGAGAGAGAGAGAGAGAGAGAGAGAGAGAGAGAGAGAGAGAGAGAGAGAGAGAGAGAGAGAGAGAGAGAGAGACACACACAGAGAGATCTCTTGGCCGAAAAAGTAGAGTTGAGGAAGAAATCGTTGGATTGAACATTTCATTCAACCGTGACCCGTGGCCCGGGCACTCCTGCGGACTCCTGGCCTTCCTCACACGACTTCCATTGTGCCCTGTGTGCCGCTGCGGTGCCCCGCGGTACCTGGCCATTGGCTCGGGCCACCACCGTGACCACCGTGGGCACGTAAAGCCGGTAAACCGTGAACGACCGACGACTCCCACCGTGCTCTCGGTGGTGCCGGGCCGTGATGCCCGGGCCGCGGGTCACGGTTTCTATCTAAAGAACACGCCTAGCTTCTCATTGTAACTCTCATGCTGCTCTTCAACTTAGTGTTGGAGGTATTTTCTATACATGAATGTACCGTAGAAAGGATATTTTGGTTCTCAATTCATAGCTGCTTTTTGTTGAAAGAAACTGTGACAAAGAGACAGTGGCCTTAAAGAAGTCATAAGTAGTAACGATAACCTCAGTTCAACTGATTGGATGTGAGGGACACCAGCCTGGAGTGGGTTGAGGGAGAAGAGGCCGCCCATGTTTTTCCTCACATGAGCGATAAGGTCAGCTGGCCAATCAAGCTCCTCAACAATATCCCAGTGAGGGGGTGCCTGGCCAGCAGCTATCGTTCTTCCACATCCTGGCTATAGAGAAAACACAAGGCTGTTTATCTGCTTCTAAAGGGACGGTCTGTTGCCAAAGTATGAATTAACTCTGAGCCGTTACAAAACAAGACAAATACATTTTTATCAGCAATGGAATTTGATCAACCCCTGAACAGCTGTGCTCAGCGGCGTAGCCACATGGGGGCCAGGGGTTGGCTACCCCGCTAGCCCCCCCCCGAGTCTTAAAAAAAAAAAAAAGTGTTTGTAAGTTTGACATTATGAATAAATTTGTCACTTATAACTAGACCCCCCCCCGCCCCCCCCCTTCGACATCAAGGGCACCCCCCCGTTGACAATCAAGTGCCACCCCAAATATAAGACTGGCCCGAGCAGGCCACCACAGTAATAATGTCCTGGCTACGCCTCTGCCTGTGCTCAATATATGTGTGTGTGTGTGTGTGTGTGTGTGTGTGTGTGTGTGTGTGTGTGTGTGTGGTGTGTGTGTTGTGTGTGTGTGTGTGTGTGTGTGTGTGTGTGTGTGTGTTGTGTGTGGTCTCTGCTTTATAGGAGCTCAACATGTCTGTCAGCAGGACACGATCCTGAGGTAACACAATACTATCTACACACCCATTTTTAAATCACATACCTACATACCACTTTACAACACTTTCCATTTCAATATTACCAACCGCCTTAATATTTCAACAGCAGTTTTGTCTGGTTTCAAATCCAAGGTAGTCTAAATAGTAACGACATTGACTAAAAACACATCATCGTCTCTTCCAAAAGATCAGGACCAATGGCATGCTGTGAAACAGTCAATGCAACCACAGGCAGAGCGGTATGTGGATCATTTTGGTTTCATGGTGGTGATCTTGCAGTCCGGGTGCTGACTGCTCTTAACAATACGTTAATTGCACACCATTTTCATTCACAATCATTTTCCCGATGGCACAAGAAGCAAGTCACACTGAGCTGTGTTGAATAGCGATAGATTTCATCTTCCATTGCTTTCTTCTTTCTGTTATTCAACAAAGCTGCCCCTGTATGTCTCTTTTGAAAGTGGGAGTAAACAGAAAAAGTATTAGAGGATCAGACATAGCAAAAAGCCAAGACATTTCTATCGATGACAACATCTTGTGCTAGGTTAGCTGCATATGCATAAACACTTATTAATGTTCCCTTTCAACAGTCCTTATTTCATTCCAAGCATCCTTTAACTTTGGGGTCCACCCCCACCCCAGGGTAGTGTGTGTGTGAGTGTGTGTGTGTGTGTGTGTTGAAGGCTACATGCATCATTCTTAGTTGATCCAGGGTAGGCTGGCAGCCAATGCAGCGTTTTAGTGCTGTAATGGTTTGTGACAACCATCAGTATCTAATGTGCTCCCACCAAGGGCACACAGGCACCTCTCGTTGGAGGAGTGAGGAAAATCAAATAGCTTTAAATGACTCTAAATCTCAGTAAATGATGCCCAAAGTCTGCTTAGGCCGTTGAATAGGGCCCTCTCTGAAGAAGGGGGTGAACCGTATCTGGAAATAACCACCTTCTACCTCACAATGCACCTGAGCTACACTTTATACATAATCAATCAATCAATGATTAAATGATAAATGATTACGTTTGGATAGGATATAGAGAGCAGTTTTCTAAGGATATGGGCTACAACTTTACCACACCATCTGTATCTATTAAACAGAATAAAATAAAAAACAAGTTTATTAGAGGGATAAAGAGTATATTGTGTAATAAGCGGTGTCTGAACACAGGATGCTAACGTAGACTGGAGAGAGCGAGAGGGGAATGCATGCTGTTCCGGGCTGGTGGTTGATGTGATAATGGTGCAGATGCTCCTCCGTCCCGGCCCGCGTCAGAGAGCCGCAGCTGCTCCACGGATCACTGGACCACAGGACAAAAAACGAAGGCGAGCTAAAACACAACAGGAACTGTTGGCCCGTGTTGATCACGCTGCTCAATTGAAGCTGTTGATGAGGTCAAGAGCTCTCTGCTCGTTAGTGGATGAGTCACAAGTGGTGTCGACATTGAGTGGAGAAATAAAGCAGTGAGAAAGATTACTGTATGTGTGTGTGTGTGTGTGTGTGTGTGTGTGTGTGTGTGGTGTGTGTCTGTGTCTGTGTGTGTGTGTGTTGTGTGTGTGTGTGTGTGTGTGTGTGTGTGTGTGTGTGTGTGTGCGCCCGCCTGCCTGCCTGCCTGCCTGCCTGCCTGCCTGCCTGCCTGCGTGCGTGTGTGTGTGTGTGTGTTTGGACCCTATAATATCTTGATGGTGCACGCTGCCCTTTTGGTGTTGAAATGCTATCTTTGTGAGTTTCTGATTTGCATTCTGTTTTGCAAATGTCAGAATATAACTTTTTTAAAGCCTTCAACAGCTTTCCTAGGGGAAAAGAGCAGCTATTCTGCCCATCCTAGTACATCAAGAACAAAGCATGTGCCTGACAGGGGGAAGGTCTCCTAGCCATGAAGGAAAGTCCTTAGTGATTGAATCACTGTATTGGCACAATGTCTGGATCCTTTAAAAAAAACTGGCCTTCTCCCTCCACTCCGTCACTAAAACTATTCTTAAGCTGTCCAATGAAGGCACAATATGTTATTCAGGCTCATATGAATTGCATCTGCATGGCTGAAACAGCCAGTAATGAAACCATGTTGCCCTTCTCACTTTTTACTCTTCTGTTGTTCTTTCAAACCGCCTTATTCCATCCACATTGAAATGCACGCATACTACTGTATACTCAGCCAAAGAAATGATGGAGCACACACACACGCACACACACACACACACACACACACACACACACACACACACACACACACACACACACACACACATTACACACACACACACAACACACCAATCACACACACTACATTATTTAATTCTTTATTTGAATCCACCATCCACATTACAAGAGACAGGGATTCAAATATTTCAGAGAGTGAGATGGGTCTTTGTTCAAAAAACATCTCCTGCGCCACACTGCCAGACTGCCTATCAACTGCTGATTATGGAGCAGAACTTTGCTAATTGTTTAGATTAGATTTTCTGCTGGAGAGCCCTGCCAGCCTTAACCCACTGAAAAGTTGTGGACATGTGGACACACACACACACACACACACACACACACACACACACACACACACACACACACACACACACACACACACACACACACACAACACACACACCACATTCACACACCACACACCACACACAAGGAGTTCTGTTTCACCTTTATGATGTTTATTTTTTCTGTTTATCTCATTTGCCATGGTAACCCACCGTTTAGGGCAGGGGGGTCCGAAAAAACTCCCCCGCTGGCAAAGAGTACGCTTCTGTCGGCAGACAGTTTATCTTCTCATTAGAGATCATTAGCCTCACAACATGTCTGTCTGAGCCCATACATCACACATTCACACGGCAAACCCAAAGAAAGAAAACAGACCTAATTCTTAGGAAAAACTGTGGTGGGAAAAATGTTTTATTGAAGATCCACATCCTTCTTATTCCAAGAGCCTCAGCATTGTCCAGAGTTTGTGCTACGTTGCGTCATCACTCGCCATATTTCTTTTATGGTTCTAAAGTCGGCCTGTCTGAGGAAGAGAGCAGGAAGAATGAGGTCTCACCTGGAAGATTACACATGTTAGCCAGGGGCCCTCTTCCCATCGTCATCTCCATGGTATCCTCTCCCTCCCAGTCTCCAGAGGAACCAACTGATGTAGTTATTAACATGGAGGCCTACTGCCACCCTACCTCAAACATGCAAAGATCCAACTATGACTTACATTTGTTCAAAATGAAGTGGACAGATGCTAAATCTGTTTTTGATCCAGTCTGCCGTTCACACACTGCTGTCATGTCGACCTTTCCAAGCATATTGTTCTGCCAGGAGAGGATACACACAATGGGAGTGCACAAACACGTTGTCTTCAACAGGCTTGTCTTCTTCTAATACCCTGATCTTTCACAGCCCTTTTTATATTGATAACTTCAACTTCAGAGGTGGGAGAGGTGTTGTTGCATTGTCTAGACAGAGACAACGCAGCGATATCAACTTGAGTAGTTCTAGCTGGAGAAGGGCATGTGTTTATTCTATTGAAGTCTATGCAATACTTTTGTGTAACCTACTATTGTATAGCCTACTATTGTTGTTTTTATAATTGCCATTTCACTATTTTCCTCAAATCCATGTGCTGAATAGGGACCTGGTTGTTTGTTTGTGCGTGCATGCGTGTGTCTGTTGGGGTTTCTGGATTATATAGGATGTAGCAAGCAAATGATAACCAGTGATAACCAGATAAGACAGTGAAAATCGCGAGCTGCTGACCATCATGGGAGAGAAGGTGATGCAGGCGAATTAAACAAAGACGGGGAGAGATGGTGCGATATAGGCCTACAGGAAAGACGCTGAGGAACTTTCTTTACGAGAAGCCGTAACCGAACCGGCTGGGCAGAGTGAAAAGGAAGACGTATGTTGGTAGGCGGTACCGAAGTGGGAATTAAACCCTTTGTGTACCGCATGAGGGGCTTTTCTTTCGTTTCAACCTGAATATTGGTGGGGACATTTTAGTCGTCTTTTGACATGGGTGGGGACACGTCCCCTGGTCCCCACGCAAATCTACGCCCTTGGTTGGAGCTAGCCCATTTAATCAATGGAATCTTCAAATCAATCTCAAAGCGTACTGGTAGCCAGTGAGGGGGGCCAGTAGGGTTGTCAGCCCTCTTTTGAGGGTCTTACAGTATTTTGAGGTGGGGGGCTTTATAGAAGTCTGAGGGGTGGATATCCTTACAGTAAAAATCATTAAAGGTTGGGTATGGAATTCTCTTTTTTGGCCATTTTTGCAAAATTACTTGAAATCCTTATCATAACCAACTTACAGCCACTGAGTTAGAAGTACTGACATTAAAATTAAACAAGTTAATAATCTGTGAGACGGGCGGGGCTCGAAGAACTCCAGCCAATGATTTCCAGAACCACCGAGTGGCATTGGACAGTAAGTACGTCAATCAAACGGTCGTACTGCACTCCCCCTCCCCCGCTCCCCGCGCGTGACCCGTCGTGCACGTACTCAAAGCTTGTGACGCAGAGCAATCTTCTGTTTGTTGCTATCCTACGGTAGCTACTGGAGCTAGCTAACTAGCTAATCCACATTTGGACCTAGCACTAGAAGACAACCTTAAACTCCAACCTAGCTAGCTTGGCTCACTCTCGCGCATCTGTGTTTGCGCTCGTGCATGATTGAGCATCCATGTACTTGGAATGGGTGGAGTCAGAGTCAGCGTTGAAGGAAAGGGGGTAGGACCATTCGAGTTGTGCATTTTCAAAATCTGCTAGGGTTTCGCAAATCCCATACCCAACCTTTAAGCGGTAAAAGCACTTGACCTTGGAAAAGAGCCTCACCTAGGAAAAGATTTGACCTCTGAATGTTTGTCCAATTCAAATTGACTGTCCATTACAACACCCAGATTCTTTACACTGGGTTTTACATGTGGTTCCATGGAACAGAGGTCCATCTGAGAGACATCACAGGCACCATTGGGACCAAGTATTAGGTCTTCAACTTTACTCTCATTGAAGTTGAGAAAATGAATGGCCAATCAAGCTTTAATGTCCTGAAGAAAATCCAACAATTGTTTAGAATAAAAAAATAAAGATAAGTCAGATATATTAACATGGAATGTTTTTGCTGGCAAAATTAACCTGGAGTCTACTAGTTGCTGACAGCATTAAGTATGTACATGTATATGCCACACGTGCACCTCCTAAGGCGGTGCAATTTAATCGCTATCTCGGGATATTTGGCAATGATTGAGATCCCATGATTGAGATCTCAAACTCGGGATATTGTTTTCCGCGCGTGATGGTCGTCTCGTCACGCTAATAAAAACAAATAAACCGCTAATAAAAACATATAAATCCCGGCAAAAAATATTTTTGGAGTGTTCACGTGTAGTATATACAAAAACAATTATTCACTTTTTCTTCAGCGATAATTGTTAAATATGATTTATATTCAGATTCTAATAATTTATTTGTTAGATTTTTTTTCTACACATTTTGTGAGCGGGTCCTTGCAGGTTAAAGGCAAAGATTAAAAGCCTGCAAAGCGGCTGTGTTATCCGACAGCTTTCTTTAATTCACACAAAATTAAAATAATTAGAATTCTTGGTGGAACCTTAACCACCAAAATGAGAGAGAGAGAGAGAGAGGAGAGAGAGAGAGAGAGAGAGAGAGAGAGAGAGAGAGAGAGAGAGAAGATGAGAGAGAGAGAGAGAGAGAGGTAGAGAGAGAGAAGAGAGAGTGAAGAGAGAGAGAGAGAGAGAGAGAGAGAGAGAGAGAGAGAGAGAGAGAGAGAGAGAGAGAGAGAAAACAGATTTGTTATGAACCACAGTGCATGTGGGCCAACACTAAGCTGAAAAAGTAAATGTTGTCATGGAGAACTTGGGCCAAGCTGCCACACCTTGAGCTGAAGGCACCTTAATAAAAGTTGTCTCTGTCAGTCTGACTCAACAGGTGATGTCATACTATAATACTGTAGTAAAATTACCTTAAGGAGAGCTGTCTATGTCAGTCTGACTAACTGTTACAGGTGATGGCATACCATAATAAAAAACTCTGATAACTCTGACCTTTGATTCTTGACAAAATGATGAGTTATGGCAAAAAATCCACTTCATCATTTTCTATAGAGTATTTCTAATGTTCTAAGAGAGAGAGAGAGAGAGAGAGAGAGAGAGAGAGAGAGAGAGAGAGAGAGAGAGAGAGAGAGAGAGAGAGAGAGAGAGAGAGAGAGAGAGAGAGAGAGAGAGAGAGAGAGAGAGAGAGAGAGAGAGAGAGAGACAGAGCCCTTGAGCTGCAGCATATGTTCCATGTTAAGGTCTCCATCCTCACAGTGGATGTATAGGACAGCCACATCCTCAGGGTTGGACCACATTAGGGGGCCATACATTCCTCTCCACATCAGGGTTAAATTGATGACGCATAGGTCCTGCGTTTGGGGCAATGCTCTGAAATAGCACTGGAACATTGTACACACTGCACCGGAGTGTTGTACACACTGCACCGGAAAATTGTACACACTGCACTGCATCATTGCACAAGCTTTGATTAAGGGAAGAGCCCAATAGTTCCTGTTCCTTAGGACCTGTCCCTGCAACCTGCCAACGTGGCTGGTAGCTTCTGGCTCCTACGATGAGCCACCGAATCAGCTGAGCAGAAAGAGCCTATGTAGCAGACATCCCCACTGTTACATAATGCTCATGTTTCCTTACATAGAAGAGGCCTTCTGACTGCCCCCCGGGTCAACCAGGCCTCATGTCCTGGGGAACTCTTTGACCCACACGTACTCACCACAACCACTGTTGACCAGCAAGTCAAATACAAGAGGAATGTTATTTTCATGATGGGAAAATACTACGATGACCAATCAGATTAATAGGGGAGGGGTTGTACCATGTTAGCCACTTCAGGCTGCGCATGATTAACGGCTAACTGTTAAGATGTTAGCCTTTCGATGTTCCTCACATACCGTACATTACGGTGCATTTCTATTGTACTTTGTCGTCATGGAGATAACATCCCAAGGACTGCCCAAATGCATGTTCCTATTCCAGGGCCCGCTCCTTTAAAAACACGGGTTGCGTGAATTGCACATTGAACATTTTATTAACGAAAACAGAAAACCCAGCAGTAAGTTCTTCCACATGTGCTGCAACACACTAGAACGATGACATCATGAATGCAGGAACTATTTTGTGATGGAGTCTCCTCCTTTGGAAAGTCCCTGTGTCACGGATATCTGGAGCCAATGATCAGTGAAAAAACATGAACACTGACCACCGAACACCAGCACTGCAGAGACGCCCAGCCCTAACGCTTCATTCCTGTCCTGTCCTCTGCACATCTTTTCAAGTGTGTGTTTGAGCGAGGAGGTCTTGTATATCGGCCGACACCCTGTCTGGGATGTTGAACATACGTCTGCTGTATGTGGCCGCACTCCTGTCTGGGATGTTGAACATACGTCTGCTGTATGTGTGCACTCCTCTGTGTGTGTGTGTGTGTGTGTGTGTGCATGAGTGTGTGTGTGTTTGTGTCTCTCACAGACATGTTCCCACCACAACAGGTGGGTCTGATTAACTAATCCCCAGCCCTGGGACCTGGCCCCACTCTTCTCCCAGGGGGAGCGCTGCTCACTGGTCCACTTGGCCTGCGTCCAGACGGAGCCCAGAGCCCTCAGCTGGCCTCTGCACTCCTCATCACTCAACTCCATGCTCAGAGGCACAGCCCATAATGGGTTGTGGGGGGTCTTTGAGTTACTCCTTGGAAGAAGGAAAGAGCACGCCAAAAACCGCCTGGTATTACAGGGGTGCAGTGTTTACCTCGGATTGGCTTTGAGCCGCGTACATCACGTGACACATGCCTCGCAATGTTTTCCAGTATTACCCGTTTAATAGTGTAGCTTCACGACGCTAAAGGGGGGAGGGGGGGAGGGGGCGGGGTCCCAGCTGCGTTGGAAACCAAAGTTGGACTTCACCAGCAGTGGGCCGTAATCAGAGGCAGCTGATTACATCACTTTGGTATTCGTTTTAAGACTTCATCACCATAGCAACACAAGGTCATTTACATGTTTCTTAGTAATAATAAGGGTAATTTTCCCCAACACCCATATACAATTAACAGTTTGCATCTGTATAATACACGCAGACACCACTGTGTGAAAACAGTTTAACTTGGGAGGCACATTTTGCGTGCACTTTCCTGTGCACCTAACATTATAAAACATTTCCCACACAGGTTGCATTGGACCTCCTCTGGTGTTGGTGTTGAGTAATGATGCCTCTGTATAGCCTCATTTAAATCATGAGGATCCAGGCACAACCTCAGTGATCCATTTTCTTCTCCGTTATGACCAGGCTATTCATCCCTTTCAGTTACTCAGTCATGGGTGCTATGACAATCTTTAACCTCTTGCTGATGCTGGGTCATTTTCAATCTATCCATGACACCCTTTTCTTGCACCCGTGCTCTCCTGGGGCCACACTTGGGTTTACGTGTATATGATGGACACCTGGGAATTTACCCAAACCACTGAAGACAGCTGGGTAGCTTTCCAGCGACTCATCCTTGGTTGCTGGGCCTTTATTGCAACCGTTTCCATCGTCCTTACCGGCCGTAATTCCTTGCAGGCATCTTTGCCTCATATTGGGGTGGAGGACTGCTGGGCTGTGCGGGATCTTGGATCTTCTGCAATATATTCCATGGTGGCACATTCGCATCAGCGCCTGTGTCCAGCTTAAATCTTACTAGCGTGTTAATGTTGGCTGCCATGCACCAAGCTGTGGTGCATGGCACCACTACTAACACTGTGTCTATGAAGGACTCCACTTCAGTTTCTGCACTTCTGTCGAAAGCTCTGTCTGCACTTCCACCTTCTGCCATGGAATGGGACCAGAATTGGGGACGTTAAAAAAACCCGTCACATTTAACATACTAGCGTGTTGTAAACCTCCCTCTTCTCCGACTGTGTGAAGCATAATGGCAGTTATATTTCATGTAGGCTATGCCGTCTAGGCCTTGTCTTATGGGCTTGTCCCATGTGCACACCTTCGTGATCTGAACATTTCAGCAATGTAACAATCAACATGGGCACCGCCCACTTACTTCACGGCACCGAGTACATCAAATGTTCAGCAATTTCTTGAAACAGTCATCAACCAGTGTACTACTTCGACCACGTTGAAGAAATGCAGCACTGGCGTGAAGGACCCTACAGAGGTACGGCCTTCTCGGCCTGTCTGCTCATCCTGCTCGGCGGCGCTTCCACCATGCGACGAGCACCTCCCGTGCTTTGTTGCCTGGGTGCGGAGCACGCTGTGGCCACCTAGCCTGGCTAACGGCAGACCTCATCTCAATCTACATTGAGAAGAGGTCTGGGAACTACATGATGCGTGGTTTACGATTGCCCGGAGCCGTTTATTGGGCGCTACAAATGTCTATCAAATGAGTCTGTATGTAGCTCATAGCCAATCGTATCAATTGTACCAGATGATGTATGTAGAGCGACTCGATGAGGAAGAAGGCAATGGATGTGTCGCGTAGACGTCATCATCGTCTTGTCGTCCCTCCCCGTTCTGTGATTGGTTCCCTATCTCAGGCAAAAATCGGATCCATGGAATCCAGGCTGCCTAGCAGCGCAAAATGAAATCGCGCGCAAGGCAGCATGGGTATACCCAGGCTAGTGGCCGTCCCCCCACAGAGCCAATCCGTTCCACTGATCTACTGACGGTTCCCTGAAGGCGCCAATGGAGGATTCACTGGGAAGAGGGCTGCCTTGCTTGCAGTCACCTCTAGTAGCGCCCCTCTCTTACAACGTATGGCATCCGGACATAGAGCCGCTGCCTCCTGACAGTCCCCCAATAACAGCTCGCCGCTCTGCTGGACAGATGCTCTGGAGGGAAGATACTCTGCTTGGCGGTCATGACAGTTGGAAGGGTCTGACAACGTGAAAAAGGTTTTCAGACGCCGCTGTTCACCAGAGAGCGATGTGTAGGGCCACGTATACAGTGTCAGTTTTAAATGTCTAGTTGTAGGATTGTGTACATCAGTGGTTCTCAACCTTTTTGGAGCAAACGCCCCCCTGACCTTACCCTGATCCTCTGGCGCCCCCCCCCCCCCCCCCCTCCCCCCCGAAAAAACACGACCACATCAGCATTGGTTGTAATGTAATTTTTTTTTAAATCAAAAGGAACATTAAATGTAGGCTACAAGACGTGTCAACAAAAATCATGTGCACATCACGTGAACAACATATGCACGTCACCTGAATAATCAAGGAAACAGTTAACTATCACGAACCAATCATGAAACAGATTGCGCGCGTGAGTCCTAATTAGGTATTCTAAATGCAACAGTCTATTTGTGGAGAGTACGGAGCAGCTGGAACTGAACAACAGCAAGAGGAATGACGAAAACGGGCTACAAAAACAAAATTAGTGAGAGCCCTGTGCTTGGTGGCCCGCTGCCAGCGTCTTGACGTCTGGACATTGTGAGGTCAATTTCAACCGGAGAGCGCCAGAGCTAACCAGGTCTAGGCGGTTGCGGTACTTTGAGCTGCATGTGCAGAGCTTGGGCTGAAGCCCTGCTCCACACAAGATAGGATGTGGGGAAAGCGAGGAGCAGAAGGTGGACTCTCTCCCACAATTGAGGGAAACTCTGGCCATGGGTGAGCCACAACGCTCGCCAATCCGAGGTATCGGAATGTTGCCATTGCCTCTGCGTCCATTTGGAAGTTAATGAGTCTCTCTTGGATAGCCTCCTCACTGCTAGCGGCATCGTGTTGGAGCGGCTCGATCACCCAATCGGGGACGGCTAACTGGTCCAGATCTCTGAAACGGACCTCCATATCTGCCTTGACTGCCTTCAAGTGGTCTGTGTAAACCAGCAGATGGCCATCAGTCAGTTCATCCAACACCTGAATGTAAGTACAGTAAGTTATTTTATTGGTGTGTAGCCTAGGTTATTTTGTGAAAAGAATTCGTGACAATGGTAGTCTAAGAATTAATTATTAGCCTACCTTGGTCAACTGTGGAAAGTTGCTAAACTGACGCCTGCTCAAATTTCTTCCAAACAGCTCCAGCTTTGCGAGAAGACTGCGTATGGTGGCCCTCGAATGGATGAGAGTCACACCATCCCCCTGGAGCTTCAGTGACACCTCGTTCATCTTCCCAAAGAAGTCCGAAAGATAAAAGACATCGTGGCGGCAGGACCATAGTTGATCTTTCAAAGTCGCATCGGCCTTCTTCAGGAATTCGAGGACCGAGTCGAACAGCTCACACAGCCTGGCCAAGCAGTTCCCCTTGGAGAGCCAGCGCACCTCCGTATGAAATAGCAGACGCTGAAAAGACTCCTCATTTTCTCCACAAAGCTGCCTAAAGAGCTGGTCATTAAGAGCATGGGCTTCTATTTTATTGAAGGATTAGAATGAGTCAGAGATGGTTTTTGCCACCAAGTTGTGACGGTGCAGTACACAGTGCACGGTAAGCACATGTGGGACCTCTTTCTTCAGGAGCGTCACAAATCCGCGGTATCTCCCGACCATAGCCGGCGCTCTGTCCGTGGCACAGGCGATGATTTTTGTCACCGGGATGGCCCTCTCCTGCAGGAACCCAGTCAGGGCGATTAAGATGATCTGCCCTTGTGTGTCGGTGGTGAGATACTTCCCAAACAAGAAGTCCTCCTTGAGATCCCCCCCAGACAAATACCTAACATATCCCATTAATAGGGCATTGTTGTCGGCAGTTGTTGTCTCATCAAGCTGGATGCTGAAGGGACACCCGGTAAGATGGCACCCAGCTGCTCCTCAGTGTCAAGCGACATCTGCCTATGCGTCAGCCACAGTATCATTGCTGAGTGGATGGTCTTGATGACTGGCACAGCGTCCCGCTCCATGACTGTGGAGATAGCCTCTTTTAATGCTGGAATTACCAGAGACTCACCTACAGTGAACGGTAGGCCAGACTTAGCAATTATTAAAGCTATGTTCTAAGACGCCAAAAACCCGCTTTCACTTTGATGTTCCGGGCGAACAGGGTGTTGACTGTGGGACGCCTTGAATGCTGATCCCTCAGAGACTTGAAGTACGCCGGATCTTTGGAAGCCTTGTCAGGATGTTTTTTAAATAAATGTTCCTGTAACCGCGAGGGTTTTCATGGCCTCTCATTTGAGAGAAAACGTGATCACAGAGAAGGCACATGGGTGAAGTAATAAATCCATAATTTATGTAATTACCATTGTACTGTCTGCACTTTTTCTTGCTATCCGCCATGTTTGATTGTGTTGGTGTTGTTGTTGGAACTGTTAACCAGCGAACTTGGGTAAAAAAAAAAAATAATAAAAAAAAAATCACTCAACTCTCCAGCGCCCCCCTTGGTTGCGTGAACGCCCCCGTTGAGAAACCATAGTGTACATGATGTCTGTTTCAAACATCTGGCTGCAGGCCTGTGCCCAATGACTTGAACTTGACCCAGAGTTGACATGGAAGGCCAGTGAAGACAGAGTTATTGAATGTGGCTGAATGTGAGATTGAGCAAGATTCTTATTTGTTTTCAATTGGTAAAAAAAGATAACACACTAGTCATGCATAATCATTTAAAACATGTTGGGTCTCAAACCCCTGTGATGAAATGTCTAAAAGTGGATATTGCTCCGCCAGCCAGTATCCGCGCTGGTGGTCTGGGGCCCAAAGGAGTCCAGAACATTCTCATCCATCGGGTGGTCAGACTTCTCCTCAAGTCTACTGAAGGAACATCGACTGTTATAGCGAAAACTGCAGCCTGAATGAATGAAAGTGTTAACAGAAACTCTGCTGCTGCCATGACGTAATGTAACGTGCGTGAACTAATCAGATAACTTTCCCACACAAAATGAGTGCAACAGCTGTCCACCTCCGTCTCGTTGGTGTCACACGGGTACCAGTTGTTCCTCCACAACACATAAGAAAGAGCATTGGAAAAGGAGTTTGCCAGTAGATGAAGGCTGACTCATTAGACATGGCTCCTTACACACATCAGAAGGTAACTAAAACAAAGGATCTCAGAGGTATATACAAACTTCTACATCTGCCCCAGCTCACCCTCCTTTCCTGTTGATGTCACTGGGTGAAGGCGGCACTGAGTGTGAGTTACCCAGGGAGGTCGCAGGCTCCTGGAGTCTAGAGCCCCCAGCACACAGCCCTCCCAACTCCCACAGGGAGGGAGGGGAACAGAGAAAGAGGGGACAGAATGAGAGAGAAGAAATTGGAAATTGGAGAGAGAGAGAGAGAGAGAGAGAGAGAGAGAGAGAGAGAGAGAGAGAGAGAGAGAGAGAGAGGAGAGGAGATGCACGACGTAGAGAGAGGAGAGAGAGAGAGAGAGAGGATTAGGGAGAAAGAGGGGGAGGTTCATGCCACGCCGTATAGCAATGACGGATGGTTGGCAGAATTGACTTGGTTGCTGAGACCAAGATCACGGAGAGTTGGGTAAGGTCTGATGAAGGAAATATAGAATAGGGAGAAGTGTTGCACAAACACACGCACGCACACACACACACACAGAACACAAATGTTACCATAAATATATTTATCAGGAACGTCAAACTGGGTTTGACGTAAATAATATTGACTAAATATTATGGGCGGGATAAACTGAAGGAGCGGGGTTCCACCATTGTTCTGTTGGTTGGAGATGTTCCCCCGAAAAGAATGTGATTCTACTGTGGCCCGCCTAGAAGGTGCTGATTTAAAAGTTTCACACACTTTTTAATGTTTGCTAGTAGTTGCAGATTTTGTGTTCGCTGTTTATTGCAAATCACACTCACAGATTGCTGTTCCAGCAACATGATGGAGATAATCAAGTATCAGACTTTTGACTAGGTATATAAAGTCTGAATTGTGATGGCGACATTGACAATGCGACAGTCACAATTTAAAGAAAAACCTGTCTGTGACATTGTTGTAAAACATGTAACATAGGTTAACTATTCATGCCAGTGTGCGTTTGCTGTTTGTCTCTTGTGGTCGTGCCAGGCCAGTGATGTGCTCCAGTCAACTGTTTTCACATGTTACCCAGAAGGACTTTCAAAAGACGACTCTGTCAATGTTAGATTTAGAAATTGAATTAATGTATCAAATGACGACGCATATCTAACGATAAGCAAATTAGGCTTCATTATTAATTGGGAAAGCTAGACATTTTGCAGTATGCTATAATGATGCAATAGGCCATAGAGCCAATCAAAAGACATCATCCCTTCATGTCAACGGCGGTGTCACTGGTCAGGGACCACATGCTGCCACAGAAGACTAGATCAGCCTTTAGTGGTCACGAGGTCCTCTTCAGCTGTACAGCGCATAGAGACATCAGTGGCCCGAAGATACTGACCAATACCACCAAAAACGTTAAAATAGGAACTGGGGTTCATCACCAACAGACATTTTTTAACAATGGCAAAGTGTTTTAGCCTGTAGTATGACTTCAAAGCATAAACACTGAACCAACCTATATGGGTACAAGTAAGCGAAGTATTCGAATGGATACTTTCTTTTAAAAATTGTATTGCCACCAATTGGAGTGGGATGATTAACATATTCATCATGCCGGTGTCAGAAAGTGTACAGAAAGTTTACAGCGCACATCACACTTTCTTTTGCCCTATTCGCACGGGATTAGTATTACCTGGGGACCTCTGGTAATTTGTAAATTACCCCCCCACGTCTGTGTTTCTTGCGGCGCATTCGCACGGCATTAGTGAAGTCTGTGTTTTACTCGAATTTACTGACATCACGGCCCGGATGTGACGTCAAAACCGCGCGCACGTCGCAACCCATTGTCGTGTGTGCGCGTCCATGCTTCCGAGATTTCGCCCTTTAATGGCCGGCTCAGACTACACGATTCTCAGACATTCCTCCACGATTTAACATGTCACACTATACGATCCCAGAGCCAGGAAATCGGGCGTTGTCTCGTCGGAAGATTGGCCACACTACACGATTCTAGGGTGCGATGCTCTTTACTTTGTATCATTCACGTTTACAAGATATTTAGAAAATCAAAGGTTTAGAACTGACATAAATGTTTTTTATATTTTTGTCATAAAGGTTCCGGTAGTTTTTATATCTGCTCAATGCAGCAACTCCTGACAGTAGTTGCGTTGCGAGTGACATGAGCGATGTAAATATACTGCCCCATGTCAACCAAAGTTGTCCATTATGTTGTTTAATTTTCTCTCGTTTTCTTCAATTAGCATTCTTCTTCTTGCTATTGATCGCATTCATTTTTTGTAGTAGTTACTGTGTACTCAGCGTAGTGCAGTGAAGTCAGTTGGTACACACTGAGCTCCAGCTGTTCGTAGGGTTCCCTCACGCAACTGGGGGCGTGGTTCCCTCATGATGGCTACGTCATGCGATTCCCCAAAAAAGAAAATGAAACGAAAATGAAACAACATAATGGAGACAACTTTGGTTGAAATGCGGCAGTATATTTACATCGCTCATGTCACTTGCAACGCAAATACTGTCAGGAGTTGCTGCCTTGAGCAGATATAAAAACTACTGGAACCTTTATGACAAAAATGTAAAAAACATTTATGTCAGTTCTAAACCTTTGATTTTCTAAATACCTTGTAAACGTGAATGATACAAAGTAAAGAGCATCGCACCCTAGAATCGTGTAGTGTGGCCAGTCTTCCGACGAGACAGACAACGCCCGATTTCCTGGCTCTGGGATCGTATAGTGTGACATGTTAAATCGTGGAGGGATGTCTGAGAATCGTGTAGTCTGAGCCGGTGTTACACCGAATTCTGCGACCCGTCGAAAAGTGTGACCCCAGAGGGCGCTGTTGCACATTTTCTGCAACATGCACGAGTCTGAAGCTAGACTCGGAATGGGTACGATCGTGTTGTGACACCGGGCAATGCTTTCTTTCTTGAAAGCGTCTTACTGAGCGTCTTATGGGGAAAGAAGCAACGGTGATTGACCTTACTAAACACCTTATCCATTCTATGGGTCTGTGAAATGCAAATGAAATCAAATGTAGCCTATTTATTAAGCACATTTTATGTTTTTGTTATAATGCCCACCGTTTTTATTTGTATGCCCACCGTTATTATTATTTTTTACTGCCGTTTATGAAATAAATATAAACTAATGCCACAATTATTCATGTATGCGATCATCACAGAGTCCACAAGCAGCAGGTCGCAATCCCCGATGGGTCACAATTCATGACAGCAGACCGTCGAAATCTGCGACCACACTGTAAATGCGGGGGAAATGAGTCAAACCCCAGCCAAATGTTTTCAGGTCATTTGTCGTCCTCATATCTGTATTTGGACACAATTATTCATGTCTGCGAACCTGCGATCATACAGAGTCCACACACACAACACGCAGCTCACACACATCACACGATGACACACACATCACATCTACACACACACGTCGACACTTCTCGCGCACACACACTCAAATGCAGAGACAAATTAGCCAAATGCAGATATGAGGACGAACACAATGACCTGAAAAACATTTGGTTGGTGTTTGACTTCATTTTCCCCGCATTTAGTGTTGGTCGCAGATTTCGACGGCATGCTGTCATGAATTGTGACCCATCGGGGATTGCGACCTGCTGCTTGTGGACTCTGTGATGATCGCAGACATGAATAATTGTGCACACCTACAGATATGAGGACGACAAATGACCTGAAAACATTTGGTTGGGTTTGACTCATTTTTCCCCGCATTTACAGTGTGGTTCGCAGATTTCGACGGTCTGCTGTCATGAATGTGTACCCATCGGGATGATTGCGAGCCTGCTGCTTGTGGACTCTGTTGATGATCGCATACATGATTGATGTTGTGACATGTAGTTCATATTTATATTCATAAACGGCAGTATATAAATCTGAATATGAACGGCTGACATGAAATAACGGTGACCATTATAAATAAAAACGGTGGGCATTATAACAAAAACATATAACATGTGCTTAATAAATATGCTACATTTTGATTTCATTTGCTATTGTCACAGTACCCAGTAGAATGGGATAAGGATGTTCAGTAAGTGCTCAATCAACCGTTTGTCTTCTTTTCCCCAGAAGACTTCTAGTAAGACGACTGTTCAAGAAAGAAAGCATTGCCTGAATGAATGAAAGTGTTAACAGAAACTCTGCTGCTGCCATGACGTAATGTAACGTGCGTGAACTAATCAGATAACTTTCCCACACAAAATGAGTGCAACAGCTGTCCACCTCCGTCTCGTTGGTGTCACACGGGTACCAGTTGTTCCTCCACAACACATAAGAAAGAGCATTGGAAAAGGAGTTTGCCAGTAGATGAAGGCTGACTCATTAGACATGGCTCCTTACACACATCACAAGGTAACTAAAACAAAGGATCTGCAGAGGCATTAAACTGTACCGCTCGTTTCCACCGCAGCCTCCATGTTTCCACCCGTACAGTATGGATTCAAACCGGGGAAGAAGTAGAAAAGGCGCGCAATAAAAAACAAAAACAAACAAAAATGCCCCTCAATTACTGAGATGCAGATTCGCACGGGACTAGTTTTACCACGGGACGTCGGTCTTTGGTGAAATTACAGTAGGTAATTTGCGGGGGAATTTTTACCTACTTTTTTACTGACATTGGCGCATATTCGCACTGGGATTTAAACATCAGCTGCAGGTCTTGCCAGCAATTGAATTGACAAGATTGACTGATGGATGCCCAGTGTAGAAAGAGTAATCAATGTGGCTGAATATGAGACTTTTTGTCTGTTATTATTTTGTAATTTCAGGAAAAGAAAAAACTCTCAGCCAAACAAATGAAACCAGATGGGTCCAAAACCCCTGTTTTGCATATATTCCCAATGCTTGGAGATCTGCTGCCATCCTATCCTCCTCCCAGTACCAAGGGGGCCCAAGACACACACGGACACAAAGCACAAACAACAGCTACCTGTTGTCTCTCCGCCGGGCCCCAGCTGTTGATGGATGGGAAGAGGGAGATGGATTGGGGGCGGGGTCTGATGCTCTGTTCTTTGTCCATGCATCACATTCTGCTATCTAATCTGCACAGGGCAGCGTCAAGACCGCAGGGTTTACTCCACATCGCGCTCCCTTGATTAGATCTGAGAGACCAGCTGAGACCCACGCTACAGGGAGACAGAGAGAACAGAGACAGAGAGAGATAAGGGAGACAGAGAGAGAAAAGAGAGAGACAGAGAGAGAGAGAAGAGAGACAGTGGAACAGGGAGCCAGAGACATAGAAGAGAGACAGAGAGAGAGGAAAGGACAGAAAAAGTGTGGTGGTAATTATTGAATTTAATATTCTATTGTAATATTAAATAATATAACAATAATATTCATTCACAGTGCTGAAATAATCAAGTAGAAAAGCCATTAGGAACTATGAGATGCCAACAAGGAAAGCTGTAGATGTGATTTCACCACATAATATACCCTAAGAAGTATCAAACCGCACAGACATCCTATGTTATCAGGGTCTTATGTTCCTAGGGTCCAATGTAATCAGGGTCCTATGTTCCTGGGGTCCTATGTTATCAGGGTCTTATGTTCCTTGGGTCCTATGTTATCAGGGTCCTATGTTCCTTGGGTCCTATGTTATCAGGGTCTCCATGTTCCTTGGGTCCTATGTTATCAGGGTCTAATGTTCCTGGGGTCCTTTGTTAGGAAGGGAGGATTTTTCCATCCATACCAGCCGTCCTGTCATCCCAGTATGACGAACCCCCAAAGGAGGAAGTTGGTGCCCGCCATGTCTCCCGCCTGAGTCAAGGGGCGGCCGGAACTCTACGTACTGTCCAGCCAGATCAGGAAACTCCTGGTGTATCCGGAGTAAAACACACAACGGAACGACCACCCTGACATTCTGTCAGAAGTGGCACCAGCTGACAAAGCTGTGATATACCTGATATACCTGTAACACATGTAACGAGAGGATATATTACATATATATTCTGTGACGTGTTTGTACATTTGCAAAACATTTATTTATATTGAGGAAAACATTCCTGTGTCGTGTCTCATATATTGATATTGGTCATTTTTGACTCCTTGGATATCAGCATCTGCCGCTAGAATCCAGTGTTGGTCGGGCTCTAACTTTGATATCCCTACACCTCGATGTCCCATACAATCACACATTGGACCTTTAAGCATGCTTTATCATACCTTAGTCAGTATTATTAGGTTCATAATGGGGTTGGGGACATTGGATGCTTGGCGGGTTCCTCAAGTTGTCCACAGGGAGAGGACAGGGAACACTTGGACGGTCCCGGGACGGTCAGGAGGGTCGGCAGACCTCATGACCACAGCTGTAGAGCATGCGCATCCATGCTCTCAGAGACTCAATACAACAAAGAAAGCTACTGGAGGAAAAAGGGAGGATAGAGGGGTAGGACAACTTCTGCCTTTCCCAAAATAAGGAAAGTTAGGTCATCATTTGACTTCAACGTTGAAACACTTGGGCCAAAATCACTGCTTAATAAGATATCTTTCTTCCTGATTGAAAGAAAATGTACTTACATTGTGTCTGTTATGAGTCAGGCATAGCGTGTCTGTAGAGGGGTCACATAGGGGAGGCCCTTCTCTCATGTGATGTGTCAAAACATGAGACGTGCTGAATGACATCTTGGGGCAGTAACAAGTGAGCATCACCATGCTGTCTCCTCGTGGCCAGCTTACCACGGCACAATTCTGGGCGAGAATCTAAATATGTTATTGCAGTGTCCTCTAGTGGTACTATGCTGATATTGCAGCTATCAAGTGGTTGTAATTCTTTAATTTTCTTAATGTGAATAATTGATTGAGTTAAGGATCAAGGTGATGGCATAAGGCTGGTATGTAGGGGGGGGGACGTTTGTATTGGATTTGTTGTTTCTATTGTTTTCCATATCTATGTTTGTTTTTGTTTATAATATGTCATATTTTTTTTGCTATTGCTTTGGCATCGTTTTGCAATGACAAATAGAGAGTTGTATTTTTCCGAGTAGCCTATGCTTTTCAGGGTGGAATATGAAAATTCGCAATTCCATCAAGTGTTCAGAAATTAACAGTTAATAAAGAAGCAAGAACAAGGAAACACAATGTAAAGAGCCTCATTTCGATTGTCATGAGGTTCTTTCCTCCTGCGAGGATCAGGGTCAAATATTATCTTCAACTTTTTTGTGTTTGGGTTCTTGCATATGTGTGGTTGATAGTGTGTGCTTGTGCGTGTGCGTGTGTGTGTGTGTGTGTGTGTGTGTGTGTGTGTGTGTGTGTGTGTGTGTGTGTGTGTGTGTGTGTGTGTGTGTGTGTGTGTGTGTGTGTGTGTGTGTGTGTGTGTGTGTGTGTGTGTGTGTGTGTGTGTGTGTTTGTGTTTTCATTTATAGCATACTAGATGGACAAAGCTCATGAAAAAAGACAGCAAAATAAATGCCATTGTTATGGTCATGGCAACCTGTGAGTGTCTAAAGCCCATCTGGCGAGCGAGCAGGCTGAGTGTGTGTTGGGATTCAGGTAATGCAGAGACCCCCTGTGTCGCTCCCTCTACCCTGGGGCCCTGCAGGGACCCCCTGTCTCTCAGTACTGCATCTGGGACTGATAAAGGTTCTGACAGTACTGCATCAGGGACTGATAAAGGTTCTGACAGTACTGCATCAGGGACTGATAAAGATTCTGTCAGTCGAGGCATCAGGGACTGATAAAGGTTCTGTCGGTAGAGGCATCAACGACTGACAAGGTTCTGTCAGTAGAGGCATCAGCGGCTGATGTTCTCGAGGCCTGCTCCTGTGCGACCTCCAGTCCAACTCCATTAACACATCTCCCTGGGTCTGACCCCCCTCCCAGTGGGACCCCCAGGGCTGCATGGCAACAGGAGCCCCGCCCTGCTCATTGTCTGATAAGACATCGTCCTCAGAAATAGCTTTCCCAGAAGGCAGCGGGCAGACGTGGAGGTATTTACTGGAAGCGCTTGTTGAGGGCGAGCATGTCGCATGCCTGCATGCCTGCCCTTCTGACACCTGCTCGGGCCTGATTGGGGCCTAATAGTGAGCCACATTATATGTATTCATTAACACTAAACGTATTGCTTACATTTCTCTTAATACATCTGTCAGCTAGCGTATAGTGTGTCCAATGGATGAACTTGGTCTTTATTGGCCCTGGAGTGGAATACTGTGTGTCATGTGACGAAGGCCTTCAGTTTGATCTGTCCTCTCTGTCCTCTGGAGAGGTTTTTGTCCAAGCCAAGGAATGAATAGCATTGGACAAATATGGAGCGGCCAAATAATTGTTTTTAAACATAAGATAATTCCCAAAGTATTACTCACCGACTTAATGTTGGAAATGACGTTCCTATATTCTGATCACGTTCCAAATGTTCCCAGATATGTTCAGTTGAGTGGAGTTGTTGTGGCGATTCTGGGGATGCAGTGCAAACACAGCAGACACCTGGTTGTCCTCAGACCTCAACCTGCCCGCCAACGTAAGCAAATGGCCTGAGTCTGTGCTGAATACAGGAACATCTCCATCAAGTCTGGAATAGCCGCTACCTCTCCAGTAAGGCTATCATAACATGTCACCATCAGATGTGCAATAGACACTAACTTAATGTGTAAAATCCCTCAAAGAAGTTCCCCGGTGGACATGGTGGACCTCTTTCTCAACATTAGCGGTGATGATGAAGTCAGTATGTTTTATTGACTTGGATGAAAGACCAAACATTCATTGTTTATATTTCAATAACTAAAGGCGTCCAAAATGTTGAGAAATGGCGAATTTGTACAGAACAATAATAAGGAAATATGTATGTGCTGAGCAGTATTTTGAAAACAGTTGCTAGTCTGGGACATTTGAACAGGCATCATGTCATCAAATGTTTTGTCCTGAACGGGCTTGGTTCTCCAAAGTACCCCAAACACGAAGGTGAGTTCTTCAGTTTTACCAAAACAGTGAACAAGCGAGTCATCACAAGGTCCCTGACATACGTAATGACTGCCAATTTGGTCTCCATTCAACCGTCTTGTTTAACAAAATGAAGCTCAACCGAAACATCTGTCCCGAAAAGCTGTTCAGATTTCAGTGTTTGGGAAATGCTTTGTTGCCATTGGACAAAAATCAGGTCTTCAACAAAACCATGTGGACAGTTAATCAAATCTGATCCCTAGTTATTATGTATGTATGGCTATTGCAAAGAATAAAAAAAGTTTTGTTCTAATGAAAAGAATGAGCTTGAAAATCATTTACAGATTTGAAACATTGGTGGTGTGTTTATTGTTGTGACTTTGCACCAAATAAAAAACTGTGAATGCTTTAAGGAATGTATGCATATTTGGTTAAACAATCACCGACAGACTCCACTGCATGAGTTCAGATACACATTTTGGAAATAAAGTGCGATGATGGAAAAGATGTTATAATAATCAGAATTGTTTATTGGAATGTTGCTAATCATATTTCCTTCGAAATTTGAAAAAAAACAACATTCTTCAAAAGTACTTTTTTTCCCGTATGGATTTTACTATCTGGGTTTTAAGGTGCAGGGAAATCAAGACACAAACAAGAGGTACCTTACGCAACACATCATTAAAACTCATTCAATTAAATTAGTAAACTGACCTTTCATTGTTCTGTTATACTGTTCTATTGCTCTTTGAGGGCACACATTACGGCTTGAACATATTGAAAAATGTAGCAGAATAATTACTCCATAAGGCAGAGATCCGTGTATGTGTGTGTGTGTGTGTGTGTGTGTGTGTGTGTGTGTGTGTGTGTGTGTGTGTGTGTGTGTGTGTGTGTGTGTGTGTGTGTGTGTGTGTGTGTGTGTGTGTGTGTGTGTGTGACTCCAACGGAAGGTAAAGATCAGATGTGAGTAAAGATATTGGTGGCCGTGTATAAATATAAATATCAACAAGTTTCAAGAAACGACTACAGATCATCTAAAAAGGATAACAGTATCATTAACATTGTAAACGCAAACATTCAGAGCAATCACAATACCATTGGCACAAGTGAACAGCAATTGCAGAAAGAGGAATATTCATTGTGTGGGATTGCACACATATGCACTAGCCTGGTCTTCTCAAAGTCTTTGTAAGGCATTTCACATTAAACATCTCCTACAAGATAGAACTAAATGAATCACTTTTTTCCTTACAAGCAAATCATTTGATTGAATAAATAGGACAAGGCTTCACGATAAGCGACAGAACACTGGAACACCGAAACACCAGGGGTTGGATGGATGGACTTTGGAATGTTGGACTCAAGCTCGTCTGCTCGTCTGCTCCTCACAGGCCTCAGCAGCCGTCCTTTACCCACAAGCACGGCCAATCGCAGGCCTTGAGCCAGCACCACTAGATGATGCTCCATTCAAGTTGACCTTCTAGGAAAAGTGAATCACACTATTTCTACAATCCATTATTCCTGCTCCTGCTGGGCCGCCGCAGAGGAAACAAGCAATGTCTTGTATGGTAATCGTAGTCCCTATGAAGATGGAAAGAGGGAACTTCATCGAAACATCCTGAAATACAAATGAATCAACAGACATTGAATCTATCATAACAGAAGCTTGGTACAGTAGAGAGACCATCAGTGATAGAAGGCTGGTACAGTAGAGGGACCATCAGTGATAGAAGCCTGGTAGGGTACAGTATGATAGATGGTCAATACAGCTAGCTGGAGGTGGACAGTGCAGCACACAGCAATCCATGATGTATCTGTGGAGAAGAACTGAAGGCGAGAAGCTGCTTATGCTCACATCATGGACGGTGGGCTCACGGATGGACCAGAACCCTACAGCTTGGTGTCGATTTTAGAGGACAGGGAGTAGAGGCAACCCCCTTTGTAGCATATCTTCAGGACCCAAATATGGGAAAGATGTGGGAACATTGTACTTCAAAATCTCTGATGTGTACTGCTGTTGCGGTTAGGTGTGAAGCGCACCCGAGGGTGGTTTGCTTTAAGATGGGGTTTTAGTGAGCAGGAAGAGGCTGTGTGTATGCAGGAAAACCTGCACAGTACACTTCTTCCACGGCCAATACTTCAAAGCCCAGTTGGAGATGTCATACGTGAGCTGGCATAGTTGGTCTTCCTCGTCAGTTGGTCATCCTCATCTCTGGTTCCCAGTGTCCAAAACAGCTCCACACTGCTCCAGCAGCCTCCTCATACTGAACCCTGCCCCACAGCCCTCACACCGCTGGGCCCTCTGTGGTCTTGGAGAGGCTCTGCAGAAGAATCCGCTGGAAGTCTTCCTCTGGGATGTCAGGGAACAGGAACTCCAGGAGAAGGTCCAGAATGCAGTAGAGCAGGTGTCTGCAGGAACACCGTCAGATGTCAACATATGGGGTAAACGTCCTTTGGTGGAATTGTATTGTCATCCAAAAAAGATAAATTATTGATTGACAGTTTAAATAGAGAATGGTTATGAAAAGACATGTTTGTAATCCAATGCATTAAAAAATGCCCTTAAGTAATCACCCTTTATTTACTCAGACTTTACTCTGACTATGAATGTTGTCCCCTAATGTTTGACATGCAATGTAGCCATACAAAACAAAAGCACTGGAAGATATCCGTCTAAATATGACCCATCCTTTCTAAAAGATATATTGTAAACCGCAAGCCAATAAGCACTATTAAGGGGCCCTTTAGTTCAGAGTCATATGAAATCCCTGATGTACAGTGAGAGCAGTAAGAGTGGTGCCTCAAACACACGTTATATACCGTTAGTCCCCGTCACTAGCACCTGATCTTATCCAGACATTAGGAGCTGTATGTGAGAATGCCAATGTCTTAATCAGTTTGACCTTTAAGGCTTTCCCTGCCAGCTCCCCAGTACAAAGTGTGTGTATATGTGTGGTTCAGCCCCTGTGAGGCAGGGTAGAGCATGACATTCTGTGGAGGACTCAGTGACTAGATCCTGTTCAACAGATGGCTTGAATTGCGCTGACCTTTCTATGTAATCGGTGCAAAAATATCGAAGTTGACATCAACACAAGCAGTGGAGGTTACAGACTGGTCGTGGTCTCATCCAGCTTCTTGGATGTGCTGTAAGCAAATGTCCAGCCTCCCCAAGCTCTACCCCACCCTCCATCTCCCATCCCCTGAAACAGCTTACGACTCCACCGTGAGACGCTGCTTCCCCCTGCATTGTCGGTCCCGTTTACGGTCTTCTTCATGTACAAAAGACAAAAGAGTTCATGTGTTTCTGAAGCGGAAGGTGATGCACGTGCCTGAGCAAGGAATCCTAACATGGGGGTCCATCCCTTGAGATGAACCAAATCAGAGGCTGAAGTTGGGAGGCCCTTTGGTTGAAGGCCCCCCCGAGAGATGTACAACACATAACAGCTGAACCAGATGTTCTACGGCAGCAGTGGGGAAGGCATAGCGGATGTAGACCTAAGCTTCTGTCAGCTGGGACAAAACGCTGAGAACAGAGTGTCTAGTGTGGTGCATACCGGGAAGAATCCTTCAGCCAGAACCAACAGATAGAACACCATCAAACAGCTGCTGGACGTCATTTAGTCAACCTCAAACCAAGTAAGAAGATCAGACTCCAGAATGACGAAGGGCTGACTCCCCCCGCCTTGTAGCCAATACTTAAACGGCCCTTCAGATCACACGCTTCAACAGTCTACACCTGTTGGCCTCATAGGACTACCTGTGTATGTGTGCATTCATGTGATGTTGGGAGTGGCTTTCAATGCCTAAATCCAAACTCAATGGGTGTGCGCACGTGTGTTTGTGCCTGCGCATGTGTGTGTGTGTTGTGTTTTTTGGGGGGGGGGGGGGGGGCTACGATGTAGTGTTTTAGTATTGTGTGAGTGATCGTATCATTTATAAGGGGTTGGTTGTGAAGCATATCATTGATATTCAGGTCTGTCTTTGTGTGCATGTGCTCCTGAGCTCACCTGTTGACGTAGGGGTCTTGAAGGGAGTCCAGCGCCGTCTGCCAGCTCAGTCTGTACTTGTCAGAGCCAAGCAGCTCCGACACCAGGTCTGTGGGAAAGAAGAGGCAGAGGCTCAGAGGACGACTAAACCTCTCCTCGGTGATGGGCAGCCCTGGGCGTTGGCTGTCTGAATCTGAGTGCTGGTGTTGGTGTATAGGGGAGTGCGAGCACTGGTCGTACCTGGCACCACTCCCATCAGTCCCAGTAGGGCCTGCTGTCGGCTGTGGTCCCTCTCCAGTGGGGTGCGCAGGGGCCAGGGCTCGGCGGGTAGGACCCCCCCTGGCCAGACCGCCTCCTGGATGATCTGCAGATATGTCACCCAGTACTGCATACTGGTCAGGTTGGCCACGCTCACCTCCAGCCACCTGCAGGATAGAGCAGCACATTACAGCTCCAAACCATATTGGGACTGCCCAAACCAACACCCTGAGACAGGCTCTTTTACAACATATGGAACACATTAGTGTCTAATTATGACAAGGCATGATACAACTAAACATTGAATTGACCCCAAGCTTAATTTTTTATGGTTCTACTAAAGGCTGTGCACTGGAACACAACTCTATAGTTACCAAAAGTTAAATGATTTATAAGGTCATTCTTTTCCTTAGAACAAAACTTTTTTTATTTACCAAAATAGCAATAGATTTGAACGTGAACAGAAGGTTCGTGTTCAGAACATCAAGGTACGACACATTTAGAATGCAAGACAAACATAAACACAAAATAAATATGTTTTTCTAATTGTATTTGAAAGTATGGAAAATGATATGGCCATTGGTGTGTGGACATATTGCTGTCCAGAACGGGGAGAAGACCAGTATCCAGAACACCACTAGACAGCAGCCATGAGAGACATGTGGTAATCAAGAGGGAAACCTTTTATTCAAACTCTAATCTGCAAACAAACTCTTCCATCCTTTCTTTCTCCTGGCAGCTCAGCCATGCCCTCTTGACAGCAGTCGTCCCAAACCTCATCAAAGGGCCAAGACCACATTCTGCCAGTAAGGTATGGTGTAGTATCATTGTCAGGGTCTCGACATTTTGCTCGTGAAAAAAGCACGTCTAAACTAGCATACAAGCAGACAGAAATGACCGAATCTGATCCCTAGGGGTTTTTTGAACCCTGAAGTATTCTGCGATCCAGCAACAGTGAGGAACACAAAGTCGAACATCTTTCTGTCCATGTAACATCAAATGCATGTACACAAATGCCTCTTAAGGAGTGGAAATGGATGTTGTCCTTTGCTGAAGCGATAATACACAGGACATGGGCAACAGGTCAGCCGGAGCGACTAAAGAGAGGCGGCCTTGTGCCGCCAGGCGTCATCCCAGGGGGACGAGATAAAGTCTGCTTGGTGAAACATTTAACGCTGTGCAGATGCTGTTGTATAACACCATTTCGAACCACAGCCTAACTAGTAAAACAAATAAGGGGCTGCCTTTGGGGCCAGGAGGAGGGCCTCTCCTGGATCTGGTAATCCCTGTTCCACCAGCCTCACCGCATGCTGGCCACAAGTCAGTGGAAGCATTTTATCTTCACTTTGTTTCCCCCTTTTTGGACAGTTTGACAAGGTTTAGTCTGGCCATGTATTTAGCGATGAACAGGGAGAGAACATAGTGCACCTGCGGGATCCACTAAAAAGGTTGAGACCATTGGGTACCTCGCCAAATTAGAACTCCAAGATGCTTATCTGAGGTGTTTTATGGCTGAAAGGAAACAGCATCCCACGGAGGGGCTCCTTGTGTTATCTGTAGAGGACTAAACTGCTGCCCCATCGCCAGTATATCTTTTATTATCTTTTATCTTTTATTACAGACTGGCCGCCCAAGCCAAGGTTGCACACATGGCAAGAAAGCTTAAGACATTTCTCAAAAAGCATGGAGAAGGTCCTAATAAAAAGTACAGCTTCGCATGCTTCTCCTGGGCTTCTTCTGGGCTTCTTCCCCACCACGGCGATGGGGCTGCTTCCAGAGCCCTGAGCATCGCCACTACCTTGCACTTGCATTCCTCTGATGCGGCAGAAAATGTCAATGCAATCACTTAATGTGCGCTGCTGCTGGAAAAGGATTTGGCCTAATGGGCATTAAGAGGTAGCCTGGAAAAAGTGACATGAGGTTTGAGGGGGAGAGAGCCAGAAGCCAACGTTAATTTGGACAAGTGATTGAATCAATTCATAGGTTGTCTGTGATTCAGTCGAAGAAGAATGTGTACAAAGGAGCTGGCATCTAAAGCTGAGCCTGATGCTGTGCACTTAAATAATCCATCAACTCGTAATTCTAAGTATGGGTCTCAGACTGGGTCGAACTGCTGATACCTTCTGGCTGACCGAGGTCTGTGATGGTTGCTGCTCGTCCTATCCATCCCCACTCAATGTTTCCTAATGAGAACAATACAAGGAAAAGGTATACCTTTCCAATTCAAATAAGAGCCACATGTTAGAATAAAGTCACACACCCAACCTTCAAATATGAGCCCAATAAGGCTGTATACACCATCACACAGCACACTTCTAATCGTGTCCACTTAATGCTAAGCATATAAAACCCAGAGCCGTCAGCTGCAGTAAATATAATGGGTATAAATAGATTGCTTAAAGAAAGCAAACTGATTTTCCATACAGTTATGAGGTAGGCAGGGGGCATGGAGCGTTAAGGGCTGATATATAGTTCCACATCGACACAACGCACGGACCACGCAGACGCTTCAACACAGTCGCAAACCCCTTTTGTTTCTGTGTCGGGTTATAGTTAGTGGATCAATCACAGCGCTCCCTGCTGCGTCGCCTAGACGCAAGGTTAAAATTTTTGGGAGCCACACGTCAGGCCCCTGCGGTGGACGCAAGAAGGGTCCGCAAGGACGTAATGGGTCCGTAAACCCTCTTGCTTTGCGTCGACGTGGAACCATAAACAGCCCTTCAGAAGGATTACTTCTTTCTTAAACATACTTGCACGCAGGCGTTGTGTACTGAGATCCTAAAGTACCCGGCTAGTTCAACACAGTGGGTGAAATAGAGTTGCGTTTGACTTTAGATTAAGGCTGAGGATTTGTCTAGTGTGGGCTGCTTGTCGAGTGAAGGAATGCAGAGAGCTCACTGACACCAATTGAAGTAGTATACTACAGTCAATTAAATCAGATTACTGGACTTTCAATTTGTCAAGGACTGCCCGAACAAAAGCCCCATCCTATTTTCTGTCAGTGTGGAGTGGATGAGACAGATGTTGCGTTAGAGTAATGGTTCAACATAGCTATCCACGAACCATCGCCACAAGTCCTGCACACTATCCAGGAGGGCCAATATCAGTAGGATAACTCATACTCTAGTGCAAATAGAGTGCCACCACGTTGCTTCCTCCAAAAGGCTTGATGTTGCCAAGGGATTGTGGGTGACGAGGGTTTATACATGGATAGAGACATTGCGTCGGATGCTGCGTCGCGCAACATTGCCCCTTCTACCGGGAGCTGCGTAGCGCAACATTAGCACTTCTGCCGGTTGCTGCATGGTGCAGCATTTTGGACAATTCTTACTATTTTCTCTGAAAACCCTCAGGCAATGGGGTTCTTTTTCCTAGAATAGCATAGAATTTTAGCAGGCGTTTTCAGCAGGCGTTTTAGGAGCAAATGGGTTAATGTCCTGCAACGTTTCATGTGCTGTAAACCAAATAAAGTTTTTTGGTTTTTTTGCAAGGCATCACCATTTAGGGCAATCAAAGGCCAGTATCTCCAGGTCGGCTAAACTAAGATTTCATTTAGCAGACGGCTGATGGGATACCAGTGTCTATGCATGTCTGTCTCTCCAGAGACAGAGGAAGAACGGAGGGTCCTTTACAGGGCCCCCGGGGCCAAGGTGAGCATGGGTACCAGACACCAGAAGGCCTCCAGTGAGCAATGCAATGAATTCCTCCTATAGCCTTTTGAAGAATCAGTATGTATCACTTATCAAGCTCGTTCTCTGGGACCCCTGATAGCGTTTAGCGGCAATGAGCCAGGAAGCTAACTTTAGCGTCAGTGTACTCAATATTAGCAGCAGGCTCATCTGTGACCGGCAACACTGGGTGATTCTGCAGCACCTTCCTCGTCCTCTCAAGGGACCGGGCCGACCAGGCTTCACTCCGGCTGGACAGCTAATGAGGCTGGGGGTCTAAATACGGAAAACTTAATGAGAGCCGGATAGGCCTTAACCGATGGCCTTCCAGAGGAGGGTACAGCATGTTCCATAAGAAACCTCACTGCCCCCCAGAGTGACACAGGGATGCACTTGTTCAACAGTAAGCCACAACCTAGAAATTTGAACCACATAAAGTTCATTCAAAAGTGAAGTTCAAATGAATTGAGACATCAACAATTCCAGGGACTCAAAGGTCATATCATCGCAGCAGGGGAACATTATCCTATCTGTGCCCTATCACCGAGAGAGTGTCTGAGGTCATTAAGTTACCTGTTTTCTAACCCTTCTATCGTCTAATAAGGCTGACAGATAACTAGTTACTTATGTTAAGAGCAGATATCTTCCACATCCATTCTACCGTCATATCCCGTAATTAAAACATACGCACATCCACCAACTGCTACAGAGAAGCATACAGCCGATCTGAAGCTGAATGAGTGAGTACCCTTGTGTACAGCCTCACTCTTCTTCCGTCCATTTCCTTTTATATACACGTAACGATTCAGTGATCACACGGTTGTTTCAGCCTGCAGACCCATGTGTCCCCAAGCCCAAACTAAACAGCATCATTTTGAGGATGGTAAAACCCCTGCTGGCCCTGGACCACTGGGGCAGGGCTCTGTGTTCTTCTGTGTGGGTCCCTAACACAGAGGGGGAGAGAAAAGGAGCGAGGGGGGAACAGTGCCACGAAAAGGAGATGCTGTGAGAGTCCGGGTGAGATGGCAACATGAGAGGGGTTGATGACGACTTAAGACCCTCCATCTTCCAGCTATCCTCACTTTCGTCATCGGACTGTTGTCAGGGACTTGCACTGGTGCCCCGAGGGCTTGTGTATTAGGAGGGCATTTTTGGAGTAAATATATGAGTGAGGTCACGTCTGCACAATAGGGGCAATAGTGGATGGAGTGCGAGTCCATGCCCCCCCAATGGACCCGGGGTCTTCTGTCTGTCTACATTTCAGCAAAATACACAAGAACATGGAGACCCTGCATCTGTGTCTGAAAACCTTTGCTCCAATCATCGTCAAGTCACAAGAGTGACTTGTGTCTTTTGGATTCTTAGTGCGGAATGTTCCGTGGCTGTGGTATTACTGGCTCTATTAGGGACTGTGTGCGTGCCTGCGTGCGTGGGTGCATGCATGCGCGTGTGTGCTCATCCGATCTCTTTCACAGCAGTTCACCTACAACTTGGAGTGTGACACTGTTTGGTTGAGCTGTTTTCCAGAATACTGCAGCCCTTTCTGACCAAGCATGTTCTCAACAGGATGGCTCTATTTCCAATGAATGCATGGCCAAAAACACTTGACTCTGGTAGAGGGCCTGCTTCATTAACACCTAGACACTGACAACAATCTGTCTCCAAGCGGTAGACTTGGATAAGGTTTCAACTCATTGAAGCATCTCCTGTGCCTCCCGCTGAAAGAGACAGTGAACCCCTGGTTAAGCTTGAATTCTCTTAAAGAGCCAGTTAACCTCCTGGTTTAACTGAGGTTAAAAATAAATAAAGATTTGGTTACGACTGAGTGGGTCCAACTTTTTTAGTACTGTCGTTATTTAACCACACTAAAAATTGTGAAGAGTTCTATAAAAGCAACAGAGTGACTGTGCTACCAAATACCTTGCCATCGGTTCCCACTGATGCCCTAATGAACATGAGGATAGCACGGCCACACATAGAAGCTGTGGCCTTGGCACTGACAGCCCCGCTAAGTATAGAGAAGGCCCCTTGATGCCCTCCTGCTGAGTCTCCTTAACATAGCCTCCCCATGGTCACGTCGATAGTGCCTGGTCGGGGGGGGGGGGGGGGCAACCATGGGAACATGAAGTCAAGAGCACTGGCCACATGTCCAGTTTACTAGCAGCGTGAGCTAAACCTGTCTGGGACAAATGCTTGGTAGGGACAGAGGTAAAGCTGCAGCAGCAGAGGCCCATGAGCTCACCTACTGCCCTTTAGAATTAAAGAACATGAACGATCATTTATCAAGGGGTCAGGAAGCACAATAAGCCAGTGGAGGATGAAGGAAAGAGGAAAATACCTGATTGTTAAAATTTTGTTGGCCTCCTACTTAAAACCTAAATGAAATGCAGCGCTAGACACACAACAGGATGGGGACAGAGGTATGGCCGCTGAACCCTGGTCTGAAATAACATTTATCTTTATCCACTACTGTACATAGGCCAGAGCACACCCCCACATTTTTTCCATGGCTTCTTCAGAATGGAAAACCTCGTAAAAGCACTCAAGTCATCCAGAGGCGGTGATTGTTGGAGTGGACAAGATGGCGTCCAGTATTGTTGCCGAGTCTGTGAATGTGTGTATGAAAGGTTGCAAGTCACTTGGAGACATTTCTATGCTAAATTCCTTAAATATAATTGTAGCATATCCATCGTGTCTTTCTGCCTTTACACAAGAGTATGAAGCACTGCAAAGTCGAAGAGAGAAAGCACCTGATCTACTACCTAGTCCTAGAAATAGTGGGGCAAATCAAGGACCCAAAAAAACACGTTGTTCCTAGGTTTCTTGTTGAACAACATTTTCATTCTAGGAACAGAACTGGACATTAAAACATGTATTAATCGTTGAATTAACTTAAAAGATTCAGCAATGGATACAGGTCGCCAAACATTCAAACTTTTTGAGTGCAGTTGACCTATTTTACCCAAGCATACACCACGCATTGGTGTATGCTTTGGTCACTTTTAAAGATGCAGGTCTGGGGAGGCTCACCGGATAGAGCGCGTACCATATAGGCTCCGTCCTGAACGTAGCGACGTGGTTTTGATTCCTGCCCATAGTCCTTTGCTGCATTTCCTCCCCTATAGCTCCCATACCTTCCTCTCTATCTCCCTCTATAATAAAGCATAAAAAAAACAAAAAACCATGCAGGTCTCGTATGTTAGGATTTTAGGCATTGAGTTGTAAGTACATCGGCCCATAATCTGCTTCTGAATTTGGTAGAATAAACGGTGTACCTGGAACCCACCCTACACTTACACTAGTCATGGATAGTTACAGGGCGGTCAGTTACCTCAACACATCATGGGCACACACAAGCATGATTCAGAATTGCAGTCTGCATAGACATTTGGACTGCATAACAGTAGTGAGTCTGACTATTTTTCAGGTGCCATTGCTGCCCACGTTCCACGTCTTCAGACCGCAGGGGAGCACCTGACCAGACCTCTCTTTTGTCAAGTGACTCTTGGCCATCCCTGATTCCTTACATTTTATTTTAAATGTCTGCTATACATACTACTGTGTTGACTATGGCACCAATTGCACTCCTAACTATCCCTGGAATGAGGGATCCACGCTCTGCATTCTTTCTCAAGGTTTCTTCCTTCATAATGACACTGACTTGTTTCCTTTTGGGGGACTGGGGTTATCATAAATAAATGGCCTGTGAAGCCCTTTGAGACTATTACTGTGATTAAGGACTATACAAATCCAATTGACTTGAATTGACTTGTGTGGCAACATCAAATCAGACCTTCATGTGTCTGATTGGAGTGGAACAGTTCTCTTTGACCCTGCAGACAATAAACTAACGATAGACTGGATGGATGGGATGAGAGTGGGGAAGGGAAACTCTCCACAGACAACATACTGGATGGATGGGATGAGTGTGAGGAAGGAAAACTCTCCACAGGCCAATGTTAGGACTGAAACTTAACTTGCTACACACCACAATTCTTCTTCCCTATTTCTAAAAAGGCAGGAGGAAGCTTGGCCTACCCACAATCAGTTTTGTTTCCTACAAGTAGTTTTCGTGGTGTTTGCGGTCGTTGTGCGTCATGGCCATGGCCTTGCTTTTAGCAGAGGTGTATAAAGGGTTTCAGTTGATCATAGGTGTGTTGATTTAGTCTTGGCGGGATGTCAGTACCACCTCAGCGCTGGCTGGATTCCAGCACTGGTTCCTCCCCCAGGTGCTCACGGAGCCCCTCACCTGTCGATGAGCGTCCCAAACAGCATGCGCACCGTCCGCTGGACGTTCTCCGTGCACAGCCAGCCCCACTGGTCCGCCATCAGCAGGCACACGATGCTGAGGGCCGGCTCCGCCAGCGCCATCTCACACCCTGCAACACACGGGCAACCGCACACAACAAACGCACACACAGACACCCTTTCCTTAATTATTTGGTTGGTCCTCCCTGGGTGTCATTTTGGTCAAAGGATATAATGACTTGGGGAATGAATATATTTATGAAAATACTATATATAATAGTAATAATGTTAAAAGGGTTATTTTGGAACAATATATATTTTGGAAAAATACAAAAATACAGAGAGACAACCTAAATCTTGATGACTACGGTATTTATCCAATTTACCTGTAGCAGTACTGCCATCTAGTGGTTCCACTCACTGTGTACATGGGTGAGTCGCTCTAGCTGCTAGCATATATCTCAGATTAAGAGAATCAAAAGAAAAACCCTGTTTTCTTTGGAAACAACCTTTTTTCTATGCTATTTTAGTGGGGAAGGGGAAGGAGGGCAGCACAAAAAAGAGAAGCACAAAAGCTCTAAGGCAAAATGAAACCAAAACAAATTATTGTAAATGTAAAATAAATCCATATTTTTAATTCATCCATCCTCCATCAGATGTCACAGCATGAAACCGCCACCATGGAGATTCATTCTACATTATATATCAACTAACTAGTTATAAATAATTACTAATGATTTGTTTATGGTCATGATTTACTGATGATAATGAATAGTTCATCATTGACTAAAGGCTTATGAATGACCAATGACCGAACGTCATGATAAAGTGTATTAAAGTAATAAATATGCACAGTAGAAGTCCTCATGGCAAGATATCCATGAGACCAGATTATTAGCCACGAGATCTTGTGGACCCCTCATCAGCAAAAGCTAAATAGTCTATAATAGATATATTAACACATACAGTGAGCATTTGAATGCCAGTAAAGTTGATCAAAATAAAATTTATAACACCTGGGCAAAAGGATGGGACAGAATCTGAAATGTAGATCAGTGATATCTAATAATATAATATTGTGAGGTTACCAGGCAGGGCCCGGGGTGTGGCCTTGGGGCTGCTGTCCACGTGGACGCATGGCTCCCCTCCTCTGGCCTGCCCACCGATGCCCCTCTCAGGCTCCGGGCCCTCCTGTCCCGTCAGCAAGGCCTGCAGGCGGGCCAGCGACATGCCGCTGAACATCTGCCAGCACGGGGTGGAGGGGAAGGAGGAGGAGAGGAAGAACCTCAGCACAGGTCTGAACTTTTCACAACTGAGGATGGCAAAATGACAAGAATCAGCCTTTCGTTTTCTTCTTAAGCCCTTTCGGTGGTTAACAACTAATGAGGTCCCGAGTTCATTAATACAGACTCAAAGAAGGAACCCACTGTGTTTCATTTCCACCCCACTGCTACGACCCCAGCCTACTGTAAACACGTACCGTGTTGCTCTGCTCAAAGCAGAACGTCACCTGAGGCCTCAGATCAGAGCCGTTCACAAGGGGGTTGTTTTTGCTGGAGAATCTTAGGCGAGACCTGAGTACATATGAATTACATGATTAGGCTAAAACAAAACACTACTGTCTTCAGTTTTTTAGTACCATGTGGCAATCTTTACGCTGTTCCTCAAGCAGTAACAGGATAATGTTTCTATGTTATTTCTGTGACTTGTTTTATGATAGTCCTCATGTTATTCTATTCTGGAGAAGCTGTATAAGACATGTTATGAAAGGGTCTTCTTTTCTTCTACCTGTTCTTCTTGTCAGGGTTCATCTTTCCGCTATCCATCTCTCCCTCGTTGTCCTCTGTAGGGCTCTGGGGTTCTGAGCGGGGGGGGAACGCCGTCTTCAATGTATCCACGATGGCATTCACCACAATCTGCATACACACCCACACTTAGACAACACAACCAGCCAGCATTCAGGCCAGTAAAGGCCAGTACAGGCCAGGACAGTAATGGGAAGGGAGAGGTGGGGGGATTTAGTTGGTTGCTATCTGCAACCTTATCAATAGTTGCTTCTAAATTCTACACACTGGACCTTAAAAGAAGTGCTACAGTGGGATGCATCCACTGTATTTTAACCTAAAATCACACTTTCGTGAGACATCTCAACCCCTAAACTTTAACTTAATCTCTGCATGACTTATTTTACCTTGTCTATGCGAGACACGATGAAAGGTTTCTTGACGAAGGCAATCCGAGCATCTGTGTTGAGGGCCAGAAACTCCTGCATCTCCTCACTGTTTGCAGCTTCATGGATGGAACAGAGATGCTGAAAGAAGCGGGAAATCAAAGAAAATGCTGGTGAGTTTGTTGTCAAAAGGAGCAATTACCAGAATATGTGAATTATCTCTCTATCAAAATGCCATGTTAATTTATTTATGTTTATAAAAACGTTTTTTTCTATTGCATTGAATCATTGATTCCTTGACTTAAAACACTCAAAACCAACATTATACAAAGATAGCAACAACAACCTTTAGAAAAGTCTCCAGCAATCCTTTCCTTGCTTCAATCTTGTCGCTGTCCATGTTTCCAAATGGCATGTCAGGAAATATCTTCTTTGGTCCTTTTACACCTTAACCAGAAGCAGAGCTTATCTTCCACGATGTGGAAACACCATGTAGAGAAAACATTACACAGCCATGATTTCATAGACTCCAATAAAAAAAAAAAAGACAACTGAAAATGACTCGACAAATTAATCAAATACAGCATTGAAAAGTACTTTTTAAGGGTGGTGAAAACTGACACTTGTGTTTTAAAAGGCAAGTATAATCTAATTGCGCTGCATATATTCCACAGAAGGTCCTGCTGTCAAGAGAAAACCGGTGGCGAGGTGTGTGTGGCGTGAGGCTTCTCAGTGAAGCAGCTCTCTTAGGGTAACTTTGACTAAATGTGTACCATACATTTCTTCAACAAGAAGAGGCTGCTCCCTGCTGCAGCGTTTGTTGTCTTCTTCCCCGTCACGCAGCACAAGGGGACCATAGCAGGGCCGTGTGAGCCTACCTTTGATGAGCTTCCGCAGTTCCTGTTTCTCTTCCAGGCGTGTCTGGAGGTTGAGGAACTCGCTGTAGCGTCTGTTGACCGTGTGGTAGGCCACTGGCTGCCCGGCCCCGGGGCAGTCCGCGGCCCCTGGGCCGTCCCCAGGCCCCTGGGCCGAATCCCCCTCCTCACACCCTGGCTGGAGGCAGGCCGCCGTCTCACAGTACACCACCGTCTCGTACTGCCACACACACACACACCGCCGGAATCAGCACCCTTACGGCCGTGAGCCGCTCACACATGCAGACACACGTGTTTCAACGGTGCTCACAATAACAGAATGTTCAATTAGCGATGGAACATGCTTCTCTCTAATCTGTTGTCCATTGCCTAGTGCTCCCTTGTCAAACATCCTAATAAAACTGCATATTGCTGTATTCAGTTTGACTATGCTAAATATTACTGTTAATAATAGTACTGCTCTTACATTATGATAGATAAATATAATAGGTTGAATCTATACATTTGTATTATGTCCGTGTTATGCTATGTTATGCCATCAATGCACTGGCTCAATCAAACCTGTGCAATGGAAACGTTCCCATAGCATAAATAAATATCCATTAACTATCAACCTCCTATTATCCAGTAATATGACGTTTCCTGCATGGCTCTGCCTTGATGGTGTACAGGGTGGAGGTTTGTCTATTATGATTGTGTAGAGGGTGGAGGTGTGTCTATCTTGATGGTGTAGAGGGTGGAGATGTGTCTACCTTTATAGTGTAGAGGGTGGAGGTGTGGAGGTGTGTCTACCTTGATGGTGTAGAGGGTGGATGTGTCTACCTTGATGGTGTAGGGTGGAGGTGTGTCTTCCTTGATGGTTTAGAGGGTGGAGGTGTGTCTACCTTGATGGTGTAAAGGGTGGAGGTGTGTCTACCTTGATGGTGTAGAGGGTGGAGGTGTGTCTACCTTGATGGTGTAGGTTGGAGGTGTGTCTACCTTGATGGTGTAGGTTGGAGGTGTGTGTACCTTGATGGTGTACAGGGTGGAGGTGTGTCTACCTTGCTGGTGTACAGGGTGGAGGCGTGCCTACCTTGATGGTGTACAGGGTGTAGGGGTGTGAGCCGGTGCCGCGGTGCTCCTTGGCGGTGATGGTGCCGGTGATGCGGAGGTTCTGGATGAGCACCGGCCCCTCTGGGCTGCTCAGCGGCTCGAAGCTGAAGGTAGGCCGTGACGAGGGCACCAGCGAGGTGATGGCGGGGGCCAGCTCATTAGGGGTCCCCGGGGTCCCCGGCGCCCCCTCCAGCCCCAGGAACAGCTCCCTGGCAGGGTTAGCGGACACAGGGCTCCCCACCGGGTCCGGCACATGGAGGCTGCGGGTGGGGCCGGGTGTCCCCTGCGCCGGGCGTAAGCAGGAGGGCCCATAGCCGTCGACCTGGTCTAGAGGCTGGGAGTGTAACAAGGCCTTAGGGCCCATCTCATCGACGTGGCCGGGGTCAACATCCAGGTCGAGGTCTAAGCAATCGGTGGGTGTGGCGCATTCCCGGGGCAGATCAGACTGGCTGCCCTCTTGCCCATCCGTGATCAGAGAGTCCAAAGAGTCCCGCTTATAGTCGGCCAAGGGCGACTCCAGGTCAGAGTCGTTCTCCTGGTAGAAAGGGTTGGACTTACACGGCCTGACGTAGTTTCTCAGGAACCGACGACAGTGTTCCACCTCCTCTATGATGTTCTGAGGGCTGTACAGCTCAGAGTCCACTGTGTCGCAACTGACCGAATGAAGCTTGTCTGTGGTTGTGTCCGTGTCGCTGGCTGAATGGGTGTCCACCTCTGAAGTCACTAAGTACGAAGGGGGGGGTGACATTGTCTGTTCGGTGGGCCGGGGGGCTGTGGTCTCTTCCTCCTTCGTCGGCACTTCTGAGCGAGAAGACGGTGGAGCAGATGGAGGCACTGGCTGGACGGGCGTGGAATGACGCTGAGGGGGATGCGCTGATGAGGACTCTACGGGCTCTACAGCGAGGACTGATGGGGAGGTGAAGAGTTGAACCAAGAGGACGTTGAGCCAGTCCGGCTCAGAGACTTTGCTGAAGAACGGGAGAAGAACGTTGCAAGTAATGAGTTCGCCCACCACAAAGCGGCCAGTGGTGCTCTCCAGGTTGGGTGGTGGAACCAGAGAGTGCAGGAGCAGGTCCACCACCGCCCTGGTGTAGTTATGCTCCACGGCAGCGCTCTTCACCGCAGGGTGAGGTGGCTCCAGCTCTGTGTAGACCTTCCACAACCTGTCGCTGGCGTCGCTGGGCTGCTCTGCTACCAGCTGCGTCGCTCTGAGGAACTTCTGCAGGTGGCCGCCATACAGGTCCAGCAGCCTCTCAGACAGGGCCTGGAGCACAACAGATAATCATTCAGAATAGAAAGGGGGTTTAAATCTTTTCAGCAAAGTGCCTTCATGTTTGAATGTATCTTATATAAGTCTTAATTAGATCATCATAATCAAAAGACTCAGTAACGCTGGTGTGACTATACAAACCAAGTACCTTCTGATCAACCAATCTAGCACGTGTCTTCAATTCCATTGCCATGGAGATCATGGCTTCGTGCACATCTATTTCAAAAGCCCTCTCGGTGGATATGGTGGAGTACCAGGAGGAGACAAAATCCCTTATGATCTTCCTGACTGTGTTCTGAATCTCCTGATCCAACTGTTCCTCATCCTCCACAGATGAGGAAATCTTAAACAAATCAAAGGAGAGTGTGCGTTTTAGAAAACACAAGACATGCAACCCTCCCACTGTACATAAATACATGGATCTATTGTACATGAACATTGGCAATAGCACAGTTCAATTAAGCACATTGACTATCACACCCTGTCATTTTATAATCCAATATTCACATTATTTATTACTGCAAACTTATGCAAAACATTTTATCTTAAAAGTATGACTTGTTGAATAAAAGCTCCCTGAAGAGGGGAGACCCATAATTACAGAGGATGGGGAGAGGGCTGAGAAGAAAGAGACTGGAAAGACCAGAGAAGGGGAGAGGGTTGAGAAGAGAGAAGTGGAGGAGAGACTAGAGAGACCAGACCCCTTTACCGGATTCAGACTGATGAACCTCTCCAGGTGTACTAGGCTGTTGGACTCAAGGACCGCTTGCGATCCAAGCCAGCCCCCGAGTACCACAAGCAGGCTGGTGAACACACACAGCAGCCAGATGTTGACCAGGAGGTGGAAGAGAACAAGCCAGGCAAGCAGAACACCAAAGCCTAATAAGCTTCTCCGTCCAAGTACTTCTGCCATGGCTGCGACCGTCTTATTTAACGCTGTTGTTTTTGTGGCGCGACATTCGTTTCAGAGTAGACCTTGAATGAGATGATTAAGACAGAGACACACCGCAGTGCGTTAATGGAGGTCCACAGATTACTCCCTACCAGAGCAATTAGAAGAGCAGATCGAAAGACGCAAAACAGTAATGAACGTTCACACAAGTTATTGCAGAAGATCAAGACGCAAATTTGATCCTCGAGACCCCATGAAATAATAAGCAGAACATATTCCTGCGGACTCTCCGCTACAACCAGCACCATCATGTGACTGGTGCTACTGGCACCACTGGTGTCCTGTCAGCACCACCCTGGGTATCCAGTAGCAGGACTAACTAGCCTGGTATTCGGGTATGAACATCAGCCTCCTCTAGTGAACTGCTGATACCACTGTGCCTGAAGCTCAACCACTCAGAAAACTGTAGGTCAGTGTTTCAAAACGTGCATTTCTAAATAAGCCTTAATCCAAAGTGTAAATGTCAACCTTACCAAAGTCAGCGACGATGTAATCAATCAATCAATCAATCAGTGAAAGACAGTAAATAAGAGTCAGAAACATGTCGGCTCGAGGTGTGCCGAGCTTTGTTGATCGTTTTGACAGCGCCATCGCTTTGTTTACTTCCGCTATCGTGACGTAAGATGAGCCACAATGGACGCAGCTGACGCGGTATTCAGGCGCACCGCGCTACCGCGCCGCGGAAAAACAAGGGAGCTGGTCTATTGAGGCTCCCGCTCATCCTACTGACACACACGCACACACACACACGCACTCACACACACACTCGCATACACACATTCGCACACGCACACGCCCACGCCAGTCAGCCGGGGTGCCTCGCCGTTAATGGTAGCGCAGCTGGTGTTTGTATTTCCATTATGGTGCGTTCACACTAAAATTAAGACGCGGGGGCGATTCCATACAAAGTCAATGCAATGTTGTTGCATTGGTTAGAAGCGATTTTTTCGGATTTTCCCCGGCAAAGAACCTGGTTCACGCGGATGTCGTACTCGTGCGAACAGTTCGCTCTACACTTCTCGTTGACACTACACACTGGACTCCAGTGTATCCTAAAGTGCAGTCACAGATCACACTGGAGTCAAGTGGATCATAAGGTCCAGTCATAGATCACACTGGAGTCAAGCATAAGGTCCAGTCACAGATCACACTGGACTCCAGTGTATCCTAAGGTCCAGTCACAGATCACACTGGAGCCCACTGTATCCTATTCCTAAGGTCCAGTCACAGGTTACACTGGACTCCAGTGTATCCTAAGGTCCGGTCACAGGTCACACTGGACTCCTGTGTACCCTAAGTGGTCTATTCACAGATCACACTGGACTCCATGGTGCCCTTTGGTCCAGTCATCACAGGTTAAACTGGACTCCGAACCTGTGCTGGAGGAGATAAGAAAGGAAGCATTAAACTCCCTAACCAGGATGTTTAATGGTTGCCACATAGATACTTCCCGTTCATTCATTCGGTCCTAGTTATAGGACAACTAGGAAGACCACAATATTGTGCCCAATACAATGTTGTATTGAAATAGTCTCTCTCTCTCTCTCTCTCTCTCTCTCTCTCTCTCTCTCTCTCTCTCTCTCTCTCTCTCTCTCTCTCTCTCTCTCTCTCTCTCTCTCTCTCTTCTCTCTCTCTCTCTCTCTCTCTCTCTCTCTCTCTCTCTCTCTCAATTTACTCATTCAGTCTGTCTTAAGTGACACTTCTGACCATAGCTAAGAATCCCCTTAAAATGATGGGTGAGCTGTTACACATTAACTACAGTTTAATTCCTTTGAAAAGCTAACCTGACAATTATCGCAATGTTTTCCCACAGAAAAAAAGTTGAATGACACCAGTCCTCGCAGGATGCTGTGATAACGTCTTTCTTGGAAAGAACTGGCCCTACAGGGAAGTTACAAATCAGAGACTTCCACTCTGCTTTTTGTTGTTTCATGGTGTGGGTCTATCTGCTTTAGGTTAGCCACTATCTAGAGACTGGAAGAGATAGATGAGTATCACATCTCCTCAATCATACAAAGACAACATGTTTAAACCCTTTATTAAGTAGACATTTTTTCAAATAAAGCCAACAATATCATTTGAAATATCAAGGAACTAAGGACATGGTTACAAACCTAATCTAGTCGTGTTAAGGATTAACAGCATTAAACATTGTTGTGTCAAGGCAAGTTTTCTTTTAAGCCACTTAACTCTATGTTTTGTTTGGCATCGCTTAAAAAAGGGAAGAAAAGGTCTGATATTAGAGGATAGCGGAAATGAGGTATGCCGGGGATACGACATGCTCACTAATCTAATTTGTTCAGAGTGGTTGCATCTGGAGCTGGTGTGGGAACATATTTCTAGAGAGGACCTGGGGAGACTCATTAAACCTTCCTATACCCACGAACCATGTGGGCTGGCCAGTCCACCTGAACCTGCAAGGACCGGTGGAAGCATGCCCAGCTCTTTGACCACTTTCCAGACGTTCCCTCTGCCAGCGGTGAGTTGAACATCTTTAGGCACACAGGTTGTCACCAAACGCCATTAGTGTTTTTTATTATGTTAGCATCATCTTTTCTGTGAATGATCTCGTTGTATACAATACTCATCAGTGGTATATAATTGCACATGACATAATTGTATGTAATACTCATCAATGCCTAATTTTGCATTTGTATGAAAGGAAAGCAGGAAGTGTTGAATATCTTTTTAATCCACTAAATAGCTTTTATATTCCTTTGCTTTGCTTTTTCCTTTGCTTTCTGGGGCAAGTTGAAACATAACCTTGTGTACCTTAGGTTTCCTTTCCTACAGATGGTCTCAGTGTCCATAGCAGAAAGAAGGCCTGGACCTCCATGCTCAAGATGATCCCCCATCTCTGCAAACTATGTAAGTATTTACAAAACAAGTATCAATTCATCTGAATTGCTGCCTTTGTGGAAATATCCCCATAGAAAAAAAAATCCACTGCACAATTTGTGACTTGGTGAATATGGCTGCATAATTACAAAAATATAAACGTTTGTTTTGTACCATTATGAATGTACTGGGAGAAAATATACTTCTTAAGATAATGAAAAAGTGGATGTTGGTCAGGGCACAAATATTTACACGTTAAACTGAATAGCTAGTTTGAATTGTCTTGGCAGTTCCTCTGGTTGTAGTGGGAGCCATTGTTTTCGCCATCACTGGGAGCATTGGGGACCCTTTGGTTGAGTGCCTTCAAGACGCAGACTACAGTGAGCTTGTTGCTATTGTGGATAAGGGTCTCACTCCCACAAAGACTCCTCATCACGTAGCCATCATTGGTGCAGGCATGGCTGGACTGACCGCTGCAAAGTTTTTGCAAGACGCTGGACATAAGGTAATAAAATAATAAACATGAAGATTATATATTTTTAATGTAGCACTTTGCAGTATTTATTTACACTTGTTATACCACATCAGATTTAATCTTTAATGACTTTCACTTTTTGGCCCTCTGGCAACAAGGTGACCATATTGGAAGCCAGTAACCGCATTGGTGGACGTGTGGAAACGTTTAGAAACCAAACAGAGGGGTGGTATGCAGAGGTTGGTGCTATGAGGATCCCCAGCTTTCACAGGTAAGTACGCTGCAGAGAACTGAGCCAAACCAATGTGTGCTGATCTCAGTTCACTCTGCACAGACTGGATCAACTAATTCCTAACTTATAAAGTGAGTTATTGGTTTAACATGAATCCCAAGTGTTCTACCAGCAAGTGACATGAATCAAAAGCGTCTCTAATTAATCTTGAGGTGTAACCCCATTCTTTGGCTCTGAAAGATAAAATAACTCAGCATGAGTATGAGGTTGTTACAGTCATGTGACGTGCTCCACAGAATTCTGCTTTCCTTGGTGGCCAAACTGCCAATCACCTTGAACCGCTTCATTCAAGAAGACATCAATACCTATTACCTAGTCAACGGCATCCTGCAGAAAACATACGTGGTGGAGCAGCTCCCGGATATCCTCAACTACAACCTATCGGGAGAGGAGAGGGGGAAGTCTGCCTCCCAGCTCTTCAGTCAGGCACTGAGGAAGGTACGTCCTCCACAGCAGCATCAGGACATCACTTATGCTGTAACTAACCGTCCCAGATCAGTCGAGGACACCGCAGTGTAACGGGTCTATTAATCCATGACTGAATTAATGTCCATATTTGATCAATTGTAACCAATTTATTGCTATTTTTTAAAGAGGATTAAAACCATTATTGTTTTCAGGTGAGGGATGATCTAAAGATGATGGGCTGTAGTGCCATGCTTGACAAGTACGACTCCTACTCTGTTAAGGTAAGAAACAAATGATGTACTAATTTTCTGAGTGTTTAGGTCACAATCGTAGCATTGTGGGACATAAACAAAATGCGTCCCTGAGTGGCTGGTTTGACTCCTCTTCCAGGAGTACCTGGTGAAGGAGGGGAACCTGAGCCGCAGTGCCCTGAGGATGATCGGGGACATCCTGAATGAAAACAGCCTCTTCTACGCATCCCTGACGGAGATGCTGTTTGTTCAGGCCGACATCAACGACAACGTTGAGTAAGGGAGAAGACAAGAACACAGGGAATGCTGCTACATGATCAAACAATTCGTGGAATAGTCGGTATTCAAGCATTGTGTAAAATTCCCCAATTACGGCAAATGCAGCTCACAGATTACATTAGCTCGCTTTATCGGATGAGAGAGGATAATCTAATATCGTTCTCTTTTTCAGTTTATATTCTGAAAAAGACAAAGGAACCAAATTTGTCTTACTGGATAAATTAGTAAAAGTGGTGAATCCTTGAACCATTCACTATACTCTGTGTAGATGAAGGCATGGTGGGCTGCTCATGAAGCTCCTTACTCCCAGGGGGATTTCCTTATCAGTCAATCAATGCAGTTGCTAATGCAAATCTGAATCTAAATTGTTGTGAAATGGTCTGTTCTTCAGGTACTATGAAGTGGCCAATGGTTTTGACAACCTCCCCAATACCTTCTACCAGCTGTTGAACGCCACCCTTCACCTCAACGCCAAGGTCAAGCTCATCGACCAATCGGCCGGGGGCAGCGTGACGGTGTCGTACCAGGATGGCTCCGCCCTGGCCAGCCTGACCACGGACTACGTGCTGGTGACCGCCACGGCCAAGGCCGCTCTCTTCATCGACTTCCTGCCCCCGCTCTCCTCCCACAAGATGGAGGCGCTGCGCTCGGTGCACTACACCAGCTCCACCAAGGTGGTGCTCAGCTTCAGCCGTCGCTTCTGGGAGTCGGAGGGCATCCGGGGCGGGAAGAGCGTGACCGACCGACCCTCCCGCTTTATTTACTACCCCAGCCACGGCTTCCCCGGCACGGCTGCAGGCGCCCTGCTGGCGTCCTACACCTGCTCCGACGACTCCACCTTGTTCCAGGGCGTGGGCGAGGCAGAGGTGATGGCGCTGGTTCTGGACGACCTGGTGAGGATCCACGGGGAGGACATCCGGTCGCTGTGGACCGGGGGCCTGGTGAAGAAGTGGGGCCTGGACCCCTACAGCCTGGGGGCCTTCGCCCTGTACACGCCTTACCAGCAGGTGGACTACGCCGCCGAGCTCTTCCAGAGCGAGGGGCGTGTGCACTTCGCAGGCGAGCACACGGCCGTCCCCCACGGCTGGATCGAGACCGCCATGAAGTCTGCCCTCAGGGCCGCGCACAACATCAACCAACAAACTCTTCAGCCACCGGGCTAACAGCTACAACATTAAGGATTCAGAACCTGGATCTCTCCACCACTTTACAATCCTGTCCCCGTTAAATATTAAGTGTTCATTTAATTGAGTTACTCAGAAGTTAATAATTATGTTTCACGTGGAGCATTTCAATGTATTTATGATAAAGAGGAGAACCTAAATGTCTCCTCAGCTCCTGTGAGGGGAGATAGAAGGTATGGTCGGTACAGTAGTGGAGCAGTTTGGTAATGTGATGTATATTGTAACATGGCTGAAAAAAACCCTGAGTGGTTATCAGTGATAATGTTTAATAAAGGCCTTAATACATAGGGAATACAAGGGGACACTTTGACAGTTCTAGATTTGAAGGTAAAATGTCAGCAGAATGTACAACATAAAGACACATTAAACAATGCACATCGTGGGGGATTCTTCTTTCCATCGGGAGATATGATCCACATCATCTTCTCCGAGGTTCCAGGCATATTGAGTGCATGTCCAGCTTTCCATCCCATTACAGGCTCCTAGACACCCTTTTCTCTTGAATTAACAGAAAGAGGTTGCGTCCTTGGCATGCTCAATGAGCCCCCTTCTGAACCATCTGTGTGAAGCGGTTGGTGATGGTCAGAGTGGTGTCGATGAAGCGCTCAACACAGCTCACCAGGCAAGTCTCCGTCCTGCTGTCCAGCTTCGAGCCGGGGGAGTCTATACACTTGTCCCAGCAGACGTCTGTGAAGTTGTGCACCTGCAACCAATGCGAACAGCACCATTAATAAGAATGAAGACAAGAGCACAAATAATAACAATGAAGAGCACCATTAATAACAATGAACAGCACCATTAATAACAATGAACAGCCCCGTTATTTAGAATGGACAGCAATTCACGACGTCTTCCTTCAAAAAAGGGTCAATAAGACACTTTGCAATCGCTTTATATTGCGGCAACCTTAAAGCTGCAATCTGTTTGACTCCGTTCGACCCCTTTAGTTTTTTTTAATTGTTTTGTTTGAGCGTCATAATCGGAGGCGGGCTAACTACATGCGGATAGCCCTATTAAAGATGAAGGCGGGTTTACCTGAGCCTGGAACTGGGCTTTCTGCTGCTCGATGGCGATCATACGCTGCAGCTCCGCCGCCTCTGCCTTCTCTGATGAGTTGTGATCGTAGCTGTCCATCGCGTGGTGTGGAGGTGTCCGGTCGGTATGTGAAGTAATTCAGGTTCCAAGTATCAAGACACTCCAACGGTGAGGCTGTTAGGGACGACCTTGTGGACCGGAAGTACTCGCTGCCGCAGTGAACTACGCGGATCTACAAACATATCTCAACTGTCAACATTGAGCGAACTGTAAATTCTCCTTTGTTAATTCCTATATTATTTACATATTTACGTTTCCAAGCTCAACTGTGATTTATTCGATCACCCTAATTATGTGCGTTTATGCTATTATAAAGGCAAGCAGTGTAACGTTACGTCATGAATCCCGGGACGATGAACACTACTTCCGGTTCAGTGTGCTGACCTTGATTGACTGATCGTCATGGCGGCTGTTTTCAGGTTAAGTTCTGTCTGCCACAGAGGAGTAAAACGTAAGTCTTATTTAGTTTGATGTGTTTATTGGCTTCATGGGCACCAGCTGACGAGTGATGGCTTCTGTTCTTGTTTAAAAGAGGAAGTTATTTAAAACACTGTGCGTCGTTACGAGTCAATCTATGTCTCATTTGGTGTGCATGTTATGAAGGTGCTAGGACCAGCTGGCTCACGGATGTTCTTCTTTTATATGAACCACCTCACAATGGGGACTAGCGTTAGTTCGTATTGAGATGAGCTGGCTCGATGAATCCTAAAGGGAGACATAGCATAATGCATATTGTTGTTTAAGGAATAAAGCTCATTGTAGTATAAGGCATAACATAATGCTCATGTTGCTCAGGGATTGAGGTGTGTGATGGTGGCGTCCTCTGAGCTTTGAGGAAAGGCATTACCTTGTTGAGCGCCTCCTATGCTCTTTCCTCAGCCCTCTTCTACCGCAGCACCCTGCTGGGCAGGCCCCTGGCTCTCCCACTCAAGGACCAAGAGAGCCCTTACCTTCTGTCGGCAAGGATTCATGCATCACAGAACCTTGATGGTGAGTATAGTCAACGACTGTTTTCCTATCAGAATCCAAGTTTGAAAAACCTGTGGATTCTCTGCAGTCTATGCAGCTTTGCTGCGTTGAACTGCAAACAAGACTAATTTGGTAGGTCGGACTCGGTACTAAATTGGTGAACATGTGTTCCCTTTTAGTGAAATCTCATTCTTGAGGTCGCATTCCTAAATGAACACCTACCAGTAGGGAAACATCTTTTGGGTTAATTAAGCGATGCAAAGTTCTTGATTTTCCGTGAATATAAAGCTTTTAGACTTCAGTTTGGTTAACTTATTTGAGCCGTTTTATGTTGTTTTTTTAACTAAACTATACAAAATTTAGGATTGTATAGAAACGTTGCAGGGAAGGATTAGTATTTACCGCCCTCCTCTCACTGACAAAAAGTCAAGGCAACATTATCACTGACGATTATTTATGGCTGGGTTTTGAACTTTGGCTGGCCCAGTAGGCTGGGCTTGAAAGGAAGCACGCCGCTGAGTAGTTTACATTTCAGAGGATAAACTTCAGGAACACACATCTGTCGGACTGCATTTTAAAGGTGACGTATAGGTGTGTGCAGGGTTCAAACTTAACTTTTTTGCTCACTGGCCAACTGGCTAGTGAGCTTTAAAAATCTACTGGCCAGAAAGTTTTTTTACCGGCCAAAAATTATGGATAGCTTTTTTGTATATTTTTCATCGTGTATTGTATATTTTTAAATGTGTTTAACTGTTATAATACACTCATAAGCATTTTTAACACATATCTTAGCAATATTAGCATATTTTTGTGTGGAATAAGGGAATGAGTCAAATTTGCCTTTGTTTTCCTTAAAGGTTTATTTATAAAACATACTTTCTTTGCTTAAAAATATTAACATTTAATGTATTAACTTGCATTGTTAAAGCAGACAAATCAACTTTACTTCACTTAATCTAGCCATTCTCTTTGTTTGTTTTTTTATTCAAAATGAGGATCGGACTCATTATTTTACTAACATATTTAGCGCATATGACTGGTTGTTTTCGTTTTATTCTTCTCACACAGGTGGACAGGGGGTTAGGTATACTCAAGCAGTACCTACTCAAAACTATTTGAAAAGAAAGTGTTTTATTGTTCTTTTGCTTTTATTGTCAGGAAATGTTGAACCTAACCCCGGCCCTGATTTTAATTTGATCTGAGTACCCCCTGTGATTTTAAAGCTAGATCTGGGCTTGGTGTTATTCATGCAAACGTTAGAAGTTTACTTCCTAAACTGGATCTTGTAAAAATTTGGGCTAAAACGTCTGACACTGACATTCTTGTATTGACAGAAACATGGTTAAACAAATCTGTAACAGACAAAGACATTGCAATTAAGGGCTACAATGTTTTTCGTTGTGACCGTCCTAGGAAGGGCGGTGGCATTGCCATTTTCACAAAAAACAAATTTCAGACTACCCTTCTTTCATCTGTATCTCTGAGCAGACAATTTGAGTTTCTTGCTTTGAAGTTGGAACTGCTTAAAGGCCATTCTATCACCATTGCTGGTTGTTATAGACCCCCCTCAGCAACCAGTGAGGCCCTGTCATCATTAAATAAACAACTATTAACCTTAGACTTTAATGAGATTCTCCTCACTGGGGATTTTAACTGGGACTGGTTATCCTCTGCCTCTGACAGTTTTAAATCAACCTGCGATTCATTTAATCTTACTCAATTAATCGATAGCCCAACTCGTCCAAATATTAAATGTCCAGAGAAATCTTCCCTTATTGATTTATTTTTAACAAACACTCCTCATAAATATTCAGATGTAGGCATTTTTGCTAATGATATGAGTGACCATTGTGCTATAGCCGTAGTGAGGCAAGCCAAGCTCCCAAAATCAAGGTCTCGAATTATTTTTAAACGAGATTTAAAACATTTTTGTGAGCAAGCTTTTCACCATGATCTATGGGACTTTGATTGGTCCAGGATCTCTCTTTTCAATGATGTAGAATTGGCATGGAAATACTTTCATGATGCTTCTCAGCAATATTATTAATAAACACGCCCCTTTCCGCAAATTTCGAGTTAAAGGTCGAGACAATCCTTGGTTTTCCTCTCAGCTGTCCTAGTCTACAACAAGAAAGGGATATTGCCTGGGCTAAGGCCAGAAAATCCAACTCTCATGATGACTGGCTGATTTACAGACAGCTGCGAAACCGCTTTACCTCTCTTGTCAAACAGGTTAAAGCTGAATACTACCTCTTAAAAACCACTAGCGACTTAAATGATCCTAAAAAATTCTGGAAAACCATCAAATCTTCTTTTGGAAATGTGGCCACAAACGACCTACCAACATGTATTGTAAAGGATTCATGTAGGCTGACTGATAAATTAGAAATTCTTAATTGCTTCAATGAACATTTTGTCTCCTCCGGTTCTCAATTTGAGTCTTTACATCCGGACTCTAATAATATGCAGAATACTTCTCCATCTCCACTCCCAAATAACGATTGTGTTCAATCTTTTAATATTGTTCCACTGGACGTAATTGAGGTCTATAGAGCCCTAAAACATTTGGACCCTGCTAAATCTGCAGGTCCTGACAAGCTTGAGCCATTATTTTTGAAGTTGGCTGTAGATTTCATAGCAGAACCTCTTACCCATATTTTTAATCTGACATTTTCTAATAATGAGATTCCTAACATTTGGAAATCTGCCTATGTCCTGCCTTTGTTGAAAGGAGGTGATCCTACAGTTTTAAACAATTACAGGCCTATTTCTAAACTATGTGTTTTAGCCAAAGTCCTTGAAAAGTGTGTCAGTGACCAACTGAAAGACTTTTTAGACGTGAATAATATTTTATCCCAACACCAGTCAGGTTTTAGAAAACGACACAGCACAATTACTGCAACATTAAAAGTTGTTAATGATATAATTGAATCACTGGATTGTAAAAAGTATTGTGCTGCTGTTTTTATTGATCTTTCCAAGGCATTTGATACTGTAGACCATGTCACTTTGGTAGACAGGCTACTCAAAATTGGTTTATCTAGGCAGGCTGTAGACTGGTTTTCGAATTATTTGTCAGTAAGAACGCAATGTGTCCAGTTTGCTGGGTCCTCGTCCTCCTCTCTCCCTGTATCAAAGGGCGTGCCCCAAGGCTCCATATTAGGGCCATTGTTGTTTTCTATTTATGTAAACAATCTTTGTGACTCAATAACCAATGCTGCCTGTCATTTTTATGCAGATGACACTATTATTTATTGTTCATCCCCATCAGTGGCAGACACTTTTCATTTCCTGCAGTCTGCTCTGGACGTTCTGCAGTCACAGCTGACAAAATTGAAATTGGTTTTAAATACAGATAAAACTAAATTAATGCTTTTTTCAAATGGAAAAGCTCTACCAAAAGTTTTGCCAAAGCTTTTAACTAGTCATGGGACCGAAATTGAAAGGGTCAATTCGTACAAATACCTGGGTTTCATTATTGATGAAAATTTGTCTTTTAAACTTCATATTGAAAAACTGGTCTCCAAATTAAAAATTAAATTAGGTTTCTTTTTTAGAAATAAATCATGCTTCTCATGGCAGGCCAGGAAACGTCTGTTCACTGCGACCTTTTTACCGTTGTTAGATTACGGTGACCTGCTGTTCATAAACGCCCCTGACCAGTACCTCAAGAAATTGGATACCGTCTACCACTGTGCTCTGCGATTTTTAACTGGCTGTGGAAATCGTGTCCACCATTGTACCCTGTATGCCACTGCAAAATGTCCATCGCTATCTGTACGCAGACTCTCACATTGGTTGTTTTTTGTTTACAAGTGTCTTATTGGGCTGGTCCCTTCATATCTATGTGTTTACATGTCCACAAACAAATGTAGCTATGGTTTGCGTTCTAGGGATGTGTTACAGATGTTGGTACCCAGAGCTAGAACTGAGTTAGGGAAAAAGGCCTTTCAATATGCTGCGCCTTATGCCTGGAACACTGTGCAAAAGCAGCTGAAGCTGCCGGAGCTGGTCACCTTGGGAGAATTCAAAGGAATCCTGAAGGACAGAGAAGATAGTTCTCTTGGTCAATGCAATTGTTTGTAAAGCTATTTTCTGATAACAGCCGGGTTTTTTTTTTTTTTTTTTTTTTCATTCATCTGTCACCAGTTTATTTATTTAATTTTTAACTGTACTCATTTCAATCCTCATATAGTCTTGTCCCTGATCTTGTATTGTACTTTACCTGACGTTGAATGTGGTGTATGAGAATTGTGGTTGATTGTTCTTATTATATCATGGTGCTGCCTTCTTGGCCAGGTCATTCTTGAAAAAGAGATTTTAATCTCAATGAATTTTACCTGGTTAAATAAAGGATATTGATTGATTGATTGTTGGCCTGATTCTGTCATGAACCATCTCTGGTTGAACTTTCTAGCGTAACTCACAGCAGTCCCGGCGGTGGTCGCTACGTCGTTACGGTGATTAGCCTGGTTGTTTTTTTCCGTTCTCGGGGATTTGGAGGGTGGACACACTCCCGGAATGTGCCTCCACATTTTTCGACCGGGGAACAGTTACGGACACTGGCCTTATGGCCGCTTTTCTGTTTGTTTCTCCTCTCCTTTACCACTTGTCGGAGCTGAACACAAATCGCGTCTCGGTCTCCCTGGATACGGGGCAGGACTAACAGAGAAAATGGCGGATCGCAGATCTACAAGCTCACAAATCCTTGCTCTACAGCATGTTTTGAGCTTGAAGATCTGCACGACATCGGCGCACAACCCAAGCGTCACAGCCGGAGCGGGAGGAACATCAAAGTAGTTTGACCGGACACTATTTTTTTCACCCGCCAGAGTGGCCGGTTAGCCGGCTTCCTACACTCGCCAAAGGTTCAAAGTTAGTCGCCACTGGCAACTGGCGACCGCTAATTTTGAACCCTGTGTGTGGTGTGTTTTATTAGCCGTTACAAGCCGTTATGAAATCTAAATCTAAGACCTACATGCGCCGAAAACAGATTGCTATTTATTTATTTATTTTACTGAACACAGCCTGCATGACGTTGCAGACGTGTCAAAAAAAATAACTTCACACGGTGTCTTTTTACAATTTATTTGTTTACCAGCATTCGTAGTGTTGATCAGCAGATAAATAGTCCGCCAAAGACGTTGACATCAACGCTGGGGTTAATAAATTACTGGACTACATGCGTGATGCAACAGGGAAAAAAAAGGAAAAATCCACTTTCCTTGACAGCGGTGATTATATGCTTAGCAACGGGTAATTTTCAAACAATTATTCACCACTGGAAGTTGTGAAGGGCCATGCAAGTGAACGGAGCGTTCAACAGCATTGAGAAGAGCCGTGTAATAAATAACGATAGTCGCATTCATTATTCGATATTCTACGTGACTCAGACTATTCGAATATTCGACGATCGTTGCCCGTCCTTAGCCTCTACTAGGGCTGGGCCGTTGATCGAATCTCGATTTTTGATTTTAGCGTCAAACGATGAAAAAACTAATATAATCGATTTTAGAACAGCTGGATACATATTATGTCCATTATTTTAGATTTGAACATCTTCTTTTTGACCATTTTGTTTACATTTTTAAGGCGAAATTTCAAAGTTCTCAGTTACAAAGTGTATTTGGGATAGACATGCTGAATAAATACATCATATTTTCATACTCGAAAATAATCGTTTGAATAATCGTGATTTCAATATTGACCAAAATAATCAATATTATCATTTTTTTCCATAATCAGGCATTCCTAGCCTCTACTCACCATTTCAGTTGGTCAACATCTCAGCAGACAGTACTGCATGTCGAAGACGGCTACAGCACATTCTAATTGGCCTTTCATAAGCTACTAACCATTTGTAAGGGGACCTAGTTGAGCTTATGAGGGATGTACAACTAAGAGCGTTGGATCTAAAACAAGCTGGTGAAATGACTCCCATCAGTGGAGAAGACGCCTTTTCACTGTTCCACGGTGAAAGTAGACCAATTCTTCTATGCGCTAAAATGCATCATTCATATTTAGTTCAAGTCAAATGCTCTATGTTGTCTTCATCAATGGGGGGGTTTGTCATGATCAGATGCCCATGCCGTTGGTGATCAGAGTGAGTGGAGCTTTTTCTCAGAGACTGGAAACCATCAAGCGGCTCAAAAAACACATGTTGACATAAAGACTACAGTCTTTGTGTCAACCCAAAGTCTTTGTCAAACCAAACCAATATCCGTGAATTCCTGTCTGCATCTGTGGTCTCTATTTAGCTCCTATAAGGAATTTTATTCTAAATGGTAACCCACCCATCCCCTCCTCTCCCTCTGTTGTACAGCTGCTTCGGGCTCCACCGCAGCCTCTCTGCACTGGACTGGCGAGCGGGTGGTGAGCCTCTGGCTGCTAGCCCTGCTGCCCGCCGGCTACTTCCACCCTGGAGCCGTGGTGGACTATTCCCTGGCTGCTGCCCTCACCCTGCACGGACACTGGTGTGTGTGTGTGTGTGTGTGTGTGTGTGTGGGGGTGGGTGGGTGGGTGGGTGTGGGTGTGACAGGACTGGGTTGTGGGGTGAGGCTGTCAGGGTTTGGTACAGCAGAGAACGTTGGCTGCTGAGTTCTCCCTCAAACCTCTGACAGCCCAGAATACGAGTCATTACATTAGTCCGGACTGGAGGTGGACCGGGTCTCAGAGTCAGTGAAGGAGTCTCTGAATGTTTATGATGTAATGACATGCTGATTTGGTGATGGACGATGTGGGCTCAATTGTTAGGGTTGAAGATGATGTTAAATAGTAGAAATCTCAGAGTTGAATGAGTCTAACCTTTAAGTTACACGTACGTCTTTGCTGAAAGGAGCCGTCCCATTATGTGTGTGTGTTGGGCTGTCCAGCGAGGTCCCAGGGTTATCCGCTGTCTTGTTTCACTGAGACTGGACCTTTATTGCACGGCTTGATGTGGAGGTATTTGTGGCATTCAGGGTTGTGGAAAGTGGAAGCAAGAAATTACACATTTTCTTGCTAATCTTCTGAACTCTCCAATGAGAGAGTGTGGCTTTAGCTTAGCGTCATAGCGCAGCACTCAGTCATCACTCCCGGCAAAGTGCAAGGGGCATCACAGGCATCAGCCACCAAATCCAAGTCACATGTGGGGATAATTCCTCATTAGGTGGTGGTATTCCAGAGGACCCTTTGGGTATCACGGAGTTCCTGGCTAGTGCTGTCCTTCGAGAGTCTGGCTGAATTTAACGAGAGGCAATCAGTAAGATTGAGCCCCGCCCAGTTAGTCTCAGAACATATAATCAATAACGTTGTTCTGACCACACTTTGACATCAACTAGCTCAGCTCGAGTGAGTGGGAGGGGTCTCTAGTGTGGGACCCTCCCATACTATGTAGGATCAGTAGTATGAGGGGTCTCTAGTGTGGGACCCCCTCATAGTACTGACCCTCAGTAGTATGGGGGTCCCACACTAGAGACCCCTCATAATATCGAGGGTGCTGCAGACCTGGCCAGCCATTACATTTATAATGGATGGTATTTTATTGATAACTTTATTGAACTCACTATAGATGAGCTAGTTAGGGGAATGTAATTTTAAGGCACAAGCTTGTTCAAATGTTACCACTGTGCCTTTCAGCTCCCTTGAATGCGTTGTCATTGCTGGTTGAACTACTTTATCCAACACGATACCTGCTGTGACCTGGTGTGGGTGGAGGTAGACTCGCCTTTTGAGTCACCATGTTTGTTCGCCTGGGTCTGATTGCTGCATGCATTGGAGGTGTAATATTTAAAATTTTTATATATGAAGGAATAACAAAGGAACTGATTAGTCAACATGTTTTTGCCTTGATCAAATTTAATGGTTGAGAAGTAGGTCAACTTAAAAACTCCCGGCTACTTAGTTACCTTATCTCGTTGTAAAGTGAGTTTTCTGTTGGTCCAGGGGCATTGGCCAGGTGCTGACGGACTACGTCCACGGGGACACCAAGATCAAGATGGCCAACGCGGGGCTATTCCTCCTGTCCACTGTCACCTTCGCTGGCCTCTGCTACTTTAACTACAACGACGTGGGCATCTGCAAGGCCGTGGCCCTGCTCTGGAGCAAGTGATCCCAAAGCAGGACTGAGGACTGGTGGTGGGTGGCCGAGCCCCAGGGCGGGGCCTTTTTCTGGATGTGGTGGGGCTGATTGGAAAACATTCAAGGAAGGGTTTCTATTTAAATAGTTTATAAATATATCATTTCTGACCATCACCCTACAGCGATTCAGCAGTGTGTGTTGAATGGTCTCTGCGTTCACGTGACTGATTTCTTGTCTTCGTTGCTTTGCTCCTGCATATGTAGGCACTGAATTGAAAGTTGTTAAGAAATGTCGTTTCATCCACAATGCATGAGACAACCTTCTTGATGCGGCACTTTTGGGATTAAAGAGACAGCGTGGGAAAAGTGAGCACTGAGCATGAGATGAACCTCTCATCCGCACAAAGGTGACCTAAAGAATGCGTGACCATACGCCGCTCAAGTGCTTCATAGTCTGCTCTGCTTGACATTGTTTCTCTGGCCTGACGGATGCTAATGCTGATGACAGTAATTCTAGAACCTTTTCTGCCATGATGTGGACTTCACACTCCCTTATAATTAATGTCAAATAAAATAAATAATATTGTACTTTTCTTTGACTGTTGAAGATTCATAGCCCTTAATGTGTGTACAACATTTTTGGCACAAATATAATTGCTCATATCTCTGTAAATGCTACGATGTTGGAACAGTTTGAGTCATGCAAGCTGAGCTTGTAAGAGTTGGCTAATTAGGCTGCATGAAGGTAAACTCATGTTTACTTGGGTCTGTCCTTTCAGACCTACACACTAATGAGACTTGCCCTGTACCACCTTGTTCACGTCTCACTTGATTAAAGTTCCGTCTAGAAGTTCACCTTTATTGAAACATGAAATGAATCCTGAAGTACTTACATTCTTCTCGGCCTGCTTGGTGTTTTGCAATCAATTTATCGAGTAGCATTTTGGCTGCTGGTTTATAGCAACACCTTGTCTATGTGCGTGAGCTAGACCAAGTCGTCATCAGACAGGCATGTGAGCAAGGAATCAAGCAATAGGCCGAAATATTGCTATTGCCTGTGCCAAGCCTTGAACCTCCCTGCCATGCTACTTATGGACGCGTGGCGCGCTATGGCACAAGTTACATGTAAGAAGCCACATCTGGACTGATCTGTGAATGTGAGATTATTGCTGTCACAGTTATGCAGCACGAGGCCAGAAAACCAGTATCAGTGTGCTCATCGATAGCCAATGTGCAAGGAACTTCGTCAGGCAACAAATAACCTTCACATTTAATTTATCATGATCTATTTATTGATAAGTATTGGCATTTACTGACAAAAAAGGCGACTTCAATGTGGCGCAGCCTGGTCCAGCTGACCCTTTAATATCGTACGCACGTTAGTTAAGAGCGTGAGGGTATCGCTGTCTGCTGTTTGGAACAGCCCAGGGGCAAATTCCGGCTTGGCAGCGGACACGAATCATGTAGACGTTCCACTTGCTCTGGGACAGTTCTTCCATGTAGATGAGTGACCCGCCCTGTCATCGTCTTGGCATTTCTTTGTTGGAAGTTCATCCATGCAGTTCAGTGGAGTGAAACATAATGGATAATACAAGTACACATTGTTACAATTAAGCGGCATTTGAGGCAGATCACTTTAAATCCAAAGCGATCCTTTCGGTTATAAGACCAACTGCTCTCTACCTCGTGAGCATAAAAGGCCGATCCCATACATACACATATGTTACAGTATTATCTAGCAAAGGTTGTATGAGAAATTAAATCAGACATAGCCAGGTGAGTATGCATGTCCAAAGAGTTAGCTTCCTGATGTGTGGGTGCAGTGAAGAAATTGAAAGTACATCTGTACGACACATTTCTTCCTGATTAGTGTCAATCCAATGTATGTCACTATCATTATATTGTATGGTGGACCTTCTCCATGTTGAAACAGCCTTCATCACACAGACCTCAGAGCAGTCCCTGTGGGCCTCACACGACCTCACAGGGCAATCCCTCTGCCTCACGACAGATCCTCAGGCAGTCCGTTCTGGGTCCTCAGAGCATTTCCTTGACTCACACGAGACCTCAGAGCTGTCCCTACCACACATAGGTCGTGCACTTGATCGTCGTCACCGCCCTCCCGACAGGACACCAACCTTGTACTTGCTCTCCTCCTCAAACGCCAGCCAGGTGACGGGCCTGCCTCTACTCTCAGAGGTGAGTGGGCGAGTCCGGGGTCTCGTTGAACGGTTTTGAAATGCATGAACTGACAGTCCTGAAAGGAAGAAAGAAGCGCCAACATTTATTCCATCTGCAGACCGTTGTACTTCTTATGATTATATGTTTAATATATATGATAAGGCTAGTTGTAAGCGCTACCACCAGAATCACTAATACTGGTGTCAGTGTACCTTACCAGAAATTTTGCTTCTGCTTCAAATCAGCAAAGTACAACTGTTCTCCCAGCAACTGAGGAGAGAAGTTGTCTTGACTATGAGCCAAGTCCTGGACACTCGATGTAAATATCTATAGCCATCAGACTCCAAATCTGTAATGAAAGATCAACTTTGCAAATTGTATAGTTTCCAACACGATAAAATGGGTACGATCTTGGGCCATTTAAATGAGACTATCTGCAGACAACATAATCGAAAATTTAACAACATAAACACATTACCCTGTTCATTGACCTGAACACTCTCTCAGCACAAGCAGGGAATGAGACAAAAGCCAGATTGATAGTGTCACTCGTCACTCGAACCAGAGGGGTGTAGACCTATGAAATCTAAAACCTCTTTCAGTTATTAAAAAAGAAATACCATGAACTAGAAGTGTCGTCATGTATCCTAAGAAAAATGCAGGGTTGACGAGAAGTGATTGGCGGCCATACCTGATGCAGAAAGTCTCTAGGACGACAAATCAAACACAACAATATTTTATATAGGTGAGTGTTGCATGCAGCGCTCAAACTATTCTTCTAAAATTGGTATTCTTTAATTCTTTCCTTTCTTATCTCTACAAACTGCGGAACCTATCTCCTTCCTCAAGCAGGTGGCCTGTCTGGAGCAATGATCCCAAAGCAGGGACTGAGGACTGGTGGGTGGCCGAGGCCCTAGGACAGGGCCTGGTCTGGGTCCGCCTCTGGTTGCGGTGGGAGAGACCCAAGAGATCCGGTTCCACTTGACATCGGATGGTGACATGACGGGTGCTACCGTCTAAAACTCCAATATCACTGGCTTTATTTTGTTTGCACACCACTGTCTTTCCGAACAAAACTCTTCCTCAGCAAAGATGGGAAATACTATCAAATGTATAATTTAAACCAATATGAATATTAGTAACCATGAATATTAGTAACGTACCAGGCAATGCACTATTATGGAGGACTAAATGTGACACAATTAAATAAATAAATACACCATTAAATAATTACTTAAATGTGTCATTAATTAATTAAAATTGGATTAAATACTAAATGATGTAATTAATGTGTCAATTAATTCATTCAAATAGCCGATTATTCTTAATGAAAATAACATATATAATTATTTTCAATTTACATTTACATTTCATGGTTCACTGCCTCTGCAGTGCTTCTTGAATTGTCAACTGTCTCAACTCACTCTATCAAACTCAGGTGGGTTGGGGCTAACGGCGAATTCTAGTCTGATCATTGCTTTTGTCTGAAGTTAGAGTACCTGGTGAGAAAACGATGAGAATCTCCATGAACTATTCCAGGGAGTTGGTGAGAGACATTTTACAATGAGCGAGGATGTAGAAGCAGGACCTGCTAGACCCAGAGCATGCTAGCTAGTTAAAGCTACGCTTATAGCGCCACCCAGTGTATTGGATGGTTCACTAGCTCTGCATCCAATCCATTATCTGGAATATTTATGTCTTTTGCGATTGATGGCAGGGTACCAATCAGGCGTAGGTTCCTCTACCAACTTTTTGGGTGGAGTTTGACAGTTTGCAATTCAGAAGCACTGCATAGGCAGTGACCATATGTATGTAAAATATAAATAGTTGAAATAATTATATATGGCTGATTTTGTACATTAAATGTCGGTATTTGACATGAATTAATGACACGATTGAATTACACATTATATGTATTTCATTCCAATTTATTTCATTAATGACACATTTAAGTAATTATTCATGGTGTATTTATTTATAATTGTGTTCACAGTTATAGTCATCCAAATACACTCATGACCAGGCATGCACTATGATATTGTCTGGTAACCATACAGGCAATCTCGAATAACGCCGGCATGCATGCTAACCACCCCACACACACACACACACACACACACACACACACACACACACACCACACACACACCACACACACACACACACACACACACCACACACACACACACACACACACACACACACACACACACACACAGGCGAGTGGTCAATCGGCGAAGTCGGGCAGAATTCCT
>OLKM01000955.1:188675-194567 GCA_900291075.1 Melanogrammus aeglefinus | reverse complement strand
TTTTTTTCTGAGAAGCCATCTGTTCCAAGTCAAAAAGCAGTATAAAAATTGGTGTACTTGTCTCGCGTTTGTTTTTTTTTACTTCAGGCAGTCGGCGCGGCGGTATGACGCTTCCCAGTGACGACACTCAATCGGCCAATCGTGGAGCAGTCGCTGACGTCACGTTTAGTAACGCCCACTTCGGCTCATCGCTTGGACAGGGCTGAGGTGATACCAAAATGTACCGGTTGCAGGTACTGCGTGCTAGTGGAACACTGCAAATTTAAAACGGCGCCGGGTAGCCGAGCCGTACCGAGCCGAGCCGTGCAGGTTGGAAATGCGCCATTATACTCGCAACCAAACCTGGTTCGACCAGTTTCGGCTTAGTCTAGCCCGGGAGGCTCGGGCTACTTAAATCGGCTTCTGGCGCAGCTTCCATACGCCCTCCTCCACATGGCTGTCACCATTTTTTGGCGTGTGCCCGTGGACTTCGGCGCACTTAATCGTACAGGCGTCTCTCCGGAGAGAGAGGGTTTTTCCTGACAGAACTGATCCCTTGGCATTTTCTGACAATGTTCTTATGAGAGATAGATTCTCATCAGAGGGTATTCATTATCTGATCGTCCTTGGACCGTACGTAGGCAATGCGACACAAAGAAGCCGTGCACTTACTGTTGCGCAGTGTGTCTGTGTTTCACTGCGATTTTTTGCCACGGGCACATATTTACATGCAGTTGGTGATGCAGAACATACTGGCAAAAATACGGTGTGCCGTGCTATACGCAAGTGTTGTAGCTGCGCTCAATATTTTGCTTGATATGTTCGTGGCGTTTCCCAGCTTCTTGCCCAGTCAAATTTGCCAAGGGAGGATTTTACACACTTTCAGGTAAAATAAACCTCCTGATGGAGGGTAGCGCGTGCAAGTCTTGAATTCTGCGTGCGTGAATTACTCGGTCTCGCCAAGTGATGTGCATTTATGTGTTAGCTTTAAATGTCCCAATTCTTATGTCATTATGGTGTCATGTGCGGAGGCATTAACCGTGACTACCGTGTAGGGTTTCATTAACAGATTAGTGTCTTTATTCCGACACATGGATTATGACGTCACGGTACACAGTCCGGTGAGCCCATCATTCATATAGTCCACAACATATTTCGGCCTTTTTAAGTTATTGAGATATCGCATGCATTACCCAAACAGAACAGGCATAGTTTCCCATAACAGGGTCACATAGAACTAAGATTTTGGGGTAGACTGCCCGCCATCCACAGCAATTTAGGGATTATTCTGCCCTCAATAGTTGCTGACCCTATTGCTCTGAAAAAGTCCATGGGTTTCCGACTTCGGCAACAGCCATACAGTCCAATTCCATTTCGGAACTCAATAGAGCATTTTTTTTTTTTTTTGAGAACAATCAATTTTTTAGAACAATGTCATGCCGACATACAAACTATGTCAGCATGACAACAGTCCAACTCTCAACAATAACATTTCCATAACATTTCAACTTAACTCAACAATAACATTTCAATAACATTCCAACTTAATTACATAACCAATCCCTGCTTTAATTTGAAGAGTATCATAAGTGTATTAAAGTAGGCCTAAGTAGTTAAGGTGTGCCTATACCTGAAAGGAAGTCTGACCTCACGACCTCTGGAAGTCACCTGTACTCCCCGGCGCGGTGTAGTGCGGGGATGCCATGCCCCACGGGCTCGGTCTGGTGACATCTGGTCTGGTGGCTTGTCGCTGAGGGCAGGACTGGCCGCAGGAGAAGACCCCGCTTGGCAGTGGTGTAGGTTCTCTCAGCCCGCAGCTGCTGTTCTTTCAGACGAACCTGCAGGACCCCCGCGCAATGTAGGTGTCTCCGGTTGCGACGCCAGCAGCACCGCTGCCATCTCACCGCTGTCCATCTTCAAACAGGCTATGACCGGGGATCTTATGCACACCGGCCAACGACTGTAGCAGGAGTTTTCACACCCCTTATCTCATTCAATCTTGACTCTGACGTCCTGGCCTCCTTGATGAAGTGGTGGGAAGTGGTCTACATGCAGCAGTGGCGGCGGTTCGTAGTAGTACCGTAGGAACGACTTTGTTCGCTGTGTGTCTTTTCCTGAAACCCGTTGTGCTGTCACAGGTGCAGGCTGTTAGCTTCTCTTTCCAACATAGGAGTTGTAGTTCTGATGCGTATGTATGGTGGACCATTGGAAGAGAGGTGAGCTATTTCAAGGTCCTTGAGTAATAGTCCGTCACCACGAGGTAAACTCTTCTTTTCCAGTTCGCAGAGGTCTGCTGCAATACGCTGCCCATGGGTCCTCTGGTAGGGCTGTGGTGAGTAGTGGCTCACGTCGCTGAGTGGGTCTGTTTTCGACGCAGAATCAGCATGCTGAGACTTTCTGTGTTATCTCACCACTGATGCGTGGCCACCACACTGACATCCTGGCTCGCGCACGGCACCTTGTCAGGCCCTGATGGCCTCCATGAATCTGCTCCAGTATGGCAGATCTCAGCGCAACAGGGATAACGATCCTATCCTGATATAGCACCAGCCCATCTGTTTGGGAGAGAATGAGCCTAGCAGAAAAATAAGGCTGTAAGAGATGGTAGCATCCGTGACTTGGGCGGCCACCCATTTCTGATAAAGGCTATGATCTGCAGCAGCTCACCGTCCTGTTGAGTAGCTGTGCAGATCCCGCTGAGTCTTTGTGATGAGACTGGAGCATTGGCAACGACTGATTCCACGTAGGCCTGTACCTCGTGCTCCAGGCTCCCCATCCACTCACCTCAGCCAGGGCTGTCTGGAGAGGCGTGTGCGGCGACGACTAAACGTTTCCTGGAATGTGCTCAGCCACCACATTAAAATGAAGAAGGCGCATGAGAAGCCTCTGACAACTAGGAGGTGCTTTGTCCAGGTCGTAGGTATTGATAAGCGGCACAAGAGGTTTGTGGTTTGTGTGCACGTGAAAACTGTCCATACCTTGTACGTAGTGTGCAAACCTCTCGCAGGCCCACACACACGCCAGGCACTCCTTTTCAATTTGTGAGTACCTTTTCTCGGCCTCCGACAGTGTACGAGAACAGAATGCCACTGGCTTCCATTCGCTGCCATGTTCCTGCATTAACGCAGCCCCTAAGCCGTAGCTGCTCGCATCTGCACTGACGACAGTCTTCCTGTTAGCTTCGTAGTATGCCAGAGCAGGGGCTGACACAAGCATGGCTTTGACAGTCTCAAACGCACTTTCCTGTGCCTCACTCCAGACCCAGCTGTTTTCCCTCTTCAGCAGATCAGTGATCGGATGCAGTTTGGTGGAGAGATCAGTGCAGAAATCTCCCAACATAGTTGATGTGAGGCCCCAGGAACTTGACGCAGTTCCTCGACACTTGTTGGACTGGCCATTTGGGTGACTGCCTTCACCTTGCTGGGGTCCGGCCTCAGGCCATCCGCACTGATGAGGTGTCCAAAGTACTGAATTTCTGACTTGCCAACAATATGGAATAGGACTTATTCACTAAAGGTTACGGAATAATGCCCAGTGTGTACACGTTTGCATTTGTAACATTCTACATAATCCCTTTATCGGATTCCCCAAACTGATTGGAGCAATTGACTGCACCCATGTCCCCATCACTGGACCTTTAGGGGAACATGACGCTGACTTTGTCAACAGAAAGTCAACCCATAGCATACAATGTGCAAGTAAAGTAGGTTCTCTGTTATCTGGGCTATAGGCCTATCATATGGGAAGTGAAATTGCATAGCCTGCTAAAACTGTTATATGCTTCATAATGGCCCAACTATTGTAACAGAAATGCCGTTTTCAGATGAATTGTTGTGACCATCAACTCATGGTTACCAGTGTGGATGCCAAATGGCCTGGCTCGGTCCATGACTCCCGTATTTTTCGGGAGTCAAGTTTTTGCCGACTGTTTCAGCAAGGTGTGGCGCAATACACAAGATCATTAACTGTAAATGTTGATTAAGGCACTGATCACATGATGGAAGCCCGCCACCGTCTCCCCAGGTGGGAAATTATTGATGGAATTATTGTTGGGAGCAGAGGCTATGCCTGCATGCCGTTCTTAATGACACCATACGGTGACCCACAGAGTCGGAGGCACGGTTCAACAGGGCCTTAAGCACATGCCGGGTGAGGATCGAGATGACTTTTGAAGTCATCAAGGCCCGCTGGAACTACCTCCGTGGTTTGAGGGTCAAGCCGGAGAGGAGAAGCCAAATTATCACGGCATGTGTGGTGCCCGTGCTCCACAATATTGCCACAATTCGCAAAGAAAGAGAGCCCCACATGTGCCATTGGTGGCAGATGATGTCGTGGACCCCATTACGGTGGATCATCCCACAGGAACGGCGGTCAGACGGGCCATCGCTAACCAGTTTTTTGGTTAGTTTTTTTGTTTCGTTTAGTTTTCCTCTTGGAAGGATGCGTTTGTTTCTTTTTTTTTTTTTAGGGCTGGGCAAATCAACGCGTTAATTACGCGATTTATTTAACGGGATTATTCCAAATTGATGCACGTTCTCTTTTGCAGCCTATTTTTTTTTCATTTTGATCTCCCAAGGTCTTGCCCACAGAATGTCAACGTATCAGAATTGATTTCTGTTTAGTTCCACTTACTATACATTCAATTACACTTGCAGGGTCCTGCCTTTTTACAATTCCCTAATCTGTGGTATTCCATACATTTCATATTGAACCCACACACTGGGTGAAACTCTCTAGATCACTTGGTCTAGTTTTTGCTTATTAAGTAGGTTACATTTGGTATGAATGTTAATGTGTCATTCCATTTGATAATCTCATAACTTCATTGTGACTTTTGTTCAATAAATACAATGGACGGAAAAACATTTGCGCGTGTTCAATTATTTTATTTAAGCCGTCGCATCGCCATGCAGTTGCTGTGAAAGTAGAAAAAATAACATTATTTCAGTAGTCAGTCGAGCTTAACCAAAGAATATCTAAAAATAGCCTACCCTCTCGAGGAGCTGGAGCTCGATCTTCAATTGTTTTTTCACCAAGACTTTTATGTCGTTGTCCAGCTCCAAGTTGCGCTTGTACAGCGCTCTTATATGTTTGTTCCAATCTAAAGAAATGATGGGTTAAAATCGTAATTCAGTTACCATAGTCAAAGCCTTGTGGCGCACTTTACAAAAATAAAAACCTTGTCTGTCCCTCAAGAGAAGGCCTTGAGGAGGTTGAGGTGAAGGTGGATGGCCCATCGAATGCCATTTCCCTCTAGAATAAATGATCAAAAGGAAGAGTCATGTGAAACAGTTACAGCACTGCTCGGTTGAATTTCCCCATTGTGATGGCTCTTTAGAAAGTTCAAAGCTGGCCCCACGTTCAACATACATTAACCAAGTGCCGTGTTGCCCATTATCCCCTACATAACCACTATGTCAGTGACTCAATTAGGCCTATAGGTATTTTTTATTCTACAGATTCATATTATAGCTGTGAGAATTGTTAAGAAAAATCACCTCCATAGTTCGCCCTGGAGTCACAGGTCCGACAGAGTCCTGCAAGAATCAGGGAAACCTATTATAGGACATTCTTTCCAAAAAATTAAACATTTAGAAGAATACCTGACACTGCTTTGATAGTTATATACCTCTGATTGGAGATTGATTGTGGGCGGCTCCTCCAAAATAATGTTTGTACCTTCAACTAAAAATGACAACGATTAATTTACACTCAATCATTTCACATTTGATTAGCAAGACTATTATTTATGTCCATTGCCAATACATGAATACATACTCGTTACAAACGCCTTGGATGTTGAGGCAGTGGGGTCAGAGGACATCCCCCCTTCCACTCCCACCATCATCGGCCGACCTTCGTTATTTGGCGAGGAGCCAGCTCCTCCGATGTGGTGAAGGGCGGTGGAGCGGT
>OLKM01000955.1:141175-181175 GCA_900291075.1 Melanogrammus aeglefinus | reverse complement strand
CTGAAGAAAAATAACCATAAAGAGAGAGAAAGAGAGGGAGAGGGACATAGATGCAGGATGCTGAAGGGCCTTGTGCAGCTCCTGCTGCTGAAGGGCAGCCGCGTTGTAGACTCTGCAGTCATGTTGAGGGCACGTCAGTAGGGCTCACACACACACACACACGCACACGCACACGCACGCACACGCACACGCACGCACACGCACACGCACACGCGCACACGCACACGCACACGCACACGCACACGCACACACACACACACGATCCGAGTGTCCTTGTCGGGACACTTGGATCACAACACAGAATACACATGGTGTAGTGTGTATGAGGTGTGTATTTCAACATGCTTGCTAAGAATAAAGTTCATCTGACAACAGCCGACCACCACCACCGGGTACGGCCCATTGGCCCGTGTTGGTGTGTGGCGGTGTCTGCTGAGAGGAACTGAACATGCTATAGTATGAATGCTGGCATTTTTGTATTTTCCTCAGAAGAGACAAAGAATGGACGGAAAATGTTCGGCAACAGTTTCAAGAACGGTTTTCTCAGCATGGACATAAGTTGTGATTGGTGGTCTGCATTTCTCTGAAGGGCCCCATCTCTTGTTGTCCCAAGCTACAAAAACAAGATGTTTTCCATATTCACCAAAGTTGTTTTCAGATTGTTTAATCATGTTTGATTAAATGTTTGGTTGTAGCGTTTCATGACTGCAACCAACATCACAAAACCAGCCATAAAATAGCATTATTGGGTAATTGAATTGGACCGTTTGCGTGAACGCTTACACCAATATCTCACAGCTCCTCCATAAAAGTTATACTGATTGATGCTCTTTGACATTTTATGTGCCTTTCCACAAGCAGACTTTAATTAACTTTGAGTCAGCGACGTGACCGTCCCCACAGCCGTCTGCCTGCATCGCTGCGCGAGGAGCTGACTGCACTTACACGCTTTCCCATGTCTGAAGGTCTGAGCTGAAGCTTTAGATGTCACGATTTGACCTGAACTTCATTGTGGCCTTATTAGATGAATGGTAAGAGTGTGGTGCACTTCAAGAGAGTCCCCTGTGGTGCAACAGTCGTACCTCACCATCTGGATGTCCTGTAATACATGAGGGGCCACCAGGCCTTACTGGAACTCGGATCAAACACGCGTCTAACCGGCTCACACACGGGTTAGGGTTCATGCTAAACAATCCACTTATTAAATGGATGAAATACATTTTGGTCTGATAATGAAATTGTGGATACAGAACAAAAAATAAGTTGCTTTTGTTTTTGGTGTGGCAACAATACATTTTTTAAGCTTATTAATTCCCATTAACTGAAAGAGCACTGGCCCGTGATCTATAGATTTAGAAATGACGATGCATCCTCAGTCGCGGTCATAGGCCTGCTCGGGCCCTTCTCGTTTGATAAATGAGTTGTTCTTGAGTTATTCACTAATGTAGAGAGGATTTAAACGCCGCTCCTTAACATAGCTTTAACCAAGACATTAATGTGAATTGCTCAGACTCAACTGCTGTCACCAACGCAACTAGAATGTACCCTTGCAAAGGGGGAGGCATTGGTTGGTGGTGATGTGGTGGAGGTGGTGGTGTACTGGAGAGCCTATCTTGTAGCACCCAATATAGTTCGTTAAATTTCCCAATGGTGTAAGCTGTAACTCACCATAAGTCGCTTGTAGTACTTGGTTACACTCTTGGGGGGGGGGGGGGGGGGTTGGGTGGGTGGGAACTCTCTTGTTATAGTTTAATTGTTAATTTGGCACTGTGATGCGAAGACAAATTCTAGAGTTGATAAGACATTATTGGATTTCACTCTGCTGTATTCTGTAATGTTATGTTATATGTTGCTGTTTGTTTAAAAAAAGGAAAACACGATGATTGACGATGATGACGATGTGATAGCACGCCGGCACGCTGCGCTTCGTTTCACCCAGGAGTATGTCTACCTGATCTTCTAAAGACTCATCAACCCCGACCAAACTTTTCCTAAAAAACTATCCGAAAAATATCCAAACAGGCTACTCAAGCTTTTTTTCACCTCGCAGAACGATGGGTAAAGCCAAAGCCAAAGCCGCGCAAAATACGGAAACCGAGGAAGCCCTGACCCTGGCGTCTTTTTCCAGCTTGCTGGAGACAAAGCTTGCCTCCCATAGACAAGGAATCTCTGATGACTTCAATAAAGCCCTCACTGCTCTCGAGGGAAAACTTGATGGGATCTCAACTACAGTGACTGCCAACTCGTTCAAACTCACGGCCCTCGAGACAAGTGTAAATGACAATGAAAAAAACAGCACACTAACAACAAGCAACACTAAGTTAGCCGCCAAGGTACTTGACCTCGAGTCACGTAGCCGACGAAACAATATAAGAGTTATTGGCTTACCTGAAACCATTGAAGGCACTCAACCCACCGCCTTTTTCTCTAACATGCTTGGGGAAGTCTTCGGCTTCTACGGCTTCTTAAATTCCAACATAAAGACAGAATCATCCGCGAGGCCCGACTGAAGAGAGGACAGCTAAAGTTCCAAAACCATTCCATACTCATCTTCGAGGACTATCCCCCAGAGGTCGTGGAATTACGGAGGGAGTATCGTGAGGTCATGTCAGAGCTGTACAAGCTCAATCTTAAACCAGCCTTACTTTTCCCAGCCAGGCTCACCATCCACTGCCCGAAATCGGGAGGAAGGAAAAACGTTTCCTCAGTGACTGAAGCGAAAAATCTCATAGCGTCCCACAAACATGACTAGTTTGCTTTCGCTTTCATGGACTCGGCCTACCCGCAAATTTTCGTAAATGATTAGACCTGCAGACAGGACTAAAACGGATATGCCCCCCTCATAACGGGGGATCTGACGTTCTTCTTTTTTCCTTTTTGCTTATTCTTTTCATTTAGTACAACGTCCTTTAATTGCAGATGGAGGATGGGTAGGTGGGGGAGAGGGATGAGATCTATCTCTGTTTATGTTCTTCAAATCCAAACTCTCTGGCTGACATATGATATGGGTAAACGGAAGTGACAGCGATGCAAAATCATCTCGCAAGACATGGTACTGGTTTACTTCTGCGTATATGTGTGTGTGAGCGAACACACCCGGTGCCTTTTTTGTTTAATTATCTGTATGTGTATGAGTATGTATGCCTGGTGCTTTTGTGTGTGTATGGTTGTATGGATGAGTGTTTTCCCAGTACACCTACTTGAAAATCCAACTATTATGAAATATGGGTTTTGTGGACTTCAATAATGATGGAGATACACAGCAATGTACTGATATTGGTAGCAATGTCACATGTAATGTCTATGACCCAGAGCAATTAAAATCTGTCTATGATCAGCATAACTACTCTCTGCTGCATCTTAATATCAGAAGCCTTAGTAAACACTATGATGATTTAACTTCATTACTCACCACCACAGGTTGTAGCTTCGATATTATTGGATGCAGTGAATCTTGGCTCAATGATTACTCATGTGTAGACTTATTTAACCTTGACGGGTATACCCTACATCTTAAGAACAGACCCAATAGAAGAGGTGGAGGTGTTTGCCTTTATGTAAAAAATAGTCTTTTTGTAAAAATTTGTGATTTTGATATTGATGATGATCACTCTGAATCTTTATTTATTGAAATTAACACTAAGGATAAAAACCTAATTGTTGGTGTAATCTATCGTCCACCAGATTCCATCTTCTACACCTTTAGAGGTAAACTGGAAGACTTGTTACACAAACTGAACAAGTCAAACAAAGACTGTATCATTCTTGGTGACTTCAATCTTGACATATCCAAGAATGATGCAGCAAAACATGATTTCATTAATACTATGCACTCCTCTTCCTTCTTCCCCACTATCAACACATTCACCAGAGTCACACAGACCTCCAGCTCCATCATCGATAACTTCATTACCAACATTCGGAACACCAGGTTAGTGACAGGAGTGGTACGGTCTGACATCACTGACCACTTTCCCATAGCATTCTTTTATGGCTCAGCCAAAATGTACTCGATCCCACACCCTAAAACTAAAAAATGTAAAATTATAAATGAGATAACATTACAGCTGTTAAATGCTAACCTGCTAACCAAGCCATGGGAGACCATTTACAACTGTACCACTCCTGACGCTGCATATGACAATTTGATAAAATACATCAATGAAACTGAAACTGAAACTAAAAAGAAATACTCTACTTATAGAAACAAGTTCACTCACATAATTAGAAAGAGTAAGAGTAGCCATTACACTGAACTTCTCAATTCATCACGGGGTGACTGCAAGAGGATGTGGAAAGTCTTAAGTGGAGTTCTAAACAAGGGTTGTAAACCTATTGTTCTTCCAGTCACTGGAGACATCGAAGAAGACCTCCCTACAAATTTTAACAACTACTTTGTTTCTATTGGGGAAAATCTCGCTGCCACCATCAGACAACCCCAGGGGGTACATTTTGAACAATACTTAACTGGCAATTACTTACACTCCTTTTTCTTGAAGCCAACAGACAGTACTGAACTTTTTGAGATAATTATGGGCTTAAAGACCTCAAATACAGCTGGTATTGATGGTATTTGTAGTAAAATTCTGAAAACTATTGTCGATTTGATCTTGGAGCCGCTCGCTCATTGCATTAACCTCTCTCTTGGGGTCGTGCCAAAAATGGCTAAAATTGCAAAGGTTATACCAATTTTTAAATCAGGAGACAAGAACATCATGAGCAATTATCGCCCCATATCACTATTACCAACTCTCTCTAAAGTATTTGAAAAGGTTGTATATAACAGACTGAATGGCTATCTTGAAAAATTCAACATTCTTGTTCCATCTCAGTTTGGCTTCAGGAAAAAGAGCACTACCTGTATGGCTATACTTGACCTTGTTGAAAAAAATCAATGACTGTATTGATGAAGGTAAATTTGGAATAGGTATTTTCCTTGATCTATCAAAGGCCTTTGATAATATTGATTTTAAGATACTACTGAACAAACTACACCACTATGGTATCAGAGGCCTCGCCCTTGATTGGTTCAAAAGCTATCTCTATGACCGTCAACAGTATGTTTTTGCAAATAACTGTAGCTCACCCTGCAAGCACATAAACTATGGGGTCCCCCAGGGGTCAATTTTGGGGCCACTCTTATTTATCCTTTACATCAATGATTTTGTAAATTCCACCAATATCTTTCATAAAGTAATTTTTGCTGATGATACAAATCTCTTCACCTCACACAGAAACCTACTCACTCTCCAAGACACTGTAAACACAGGGTTAATCAAAGTGGATGCCTGGTTTAAATGTAACAAACTTTCACTCAATGTTAATAAAACTAATTATATGTTATTCCGCTCAAACAGAAAGAAAATCAATACTGAACTGGTACATATCAATATTGACAATCAGGAGATCATAAGGGTAAGCTCCACAAGATTCCTGGGGGTCCACATTGATGAATTTGTCAACTTCAAATATCACATTGATCATCTGACAAAGAAATTATCAAAATATGTTGGTCTTTTCTACAAACTCAGACATTCTCTACCATTATCTGCTTTACTTACTATGTACAAAACCCTTTTTGAACCGCATCTGAATTACTGTAATGTCATATGGTCCAATACCTTTCCCAGTTACCTTTTAAAACTTGAGAGTCTACAAAAGAAAGTCATACGTGCTGCTTATGGTCCTGGGCTGCAGTAAATACTCCAACTCGCCCGCTTTTCCACTGCCATGGTCTTCTAAGACTCACTGAATTCAATCTCTTCCATAATGCTTGCCTAATGTTTGAAGTCATAAATGGCCTAAACCCCAGACTGACCGGCCTGCTCCCTATCTGCCACCCCCAGCACCAACACCGAACCAGGAACAAACACCTGATAACGGTTAAACAACGGCGTTTACATTGTACGGGTATGAGTGTTGCCTGTAGGGGGCCACAGATCTGGAACAGACTTGATGAGGATCTAAAGAAGCTGTGCTCTCTGTCCGCTTTTAAAAAAAACCTAAAAGCATATTTACTGGCTACCTATTTATAATGTACCCTAACAATATGATGGATGTACTGGGATTATTACTGTATGATTGATTGTATGTATTTGTATGTTTGTTTTGTCGGCACTGTTTAAGTTAAATGTACTGTATGATTGATTGTATGTATTTGTATGCTTGATTGTCTGCACTATTTATGTTTTCTTGCATGGTACCACATTGTGCATCGCTAAATTGATTATTGTTTTCATTAACCTTGGGCCCCCGCCCAAAAGCTTTCAATAGCTTATTTTGGGGGACCCATTCATGCATGCATGCATGTATGTATGTATGTATGTATGTATGTATGTATGTATGTATGTATGTATGTATGTATGTATGTATGTATGTATGTATGTATGTATGTATGTATGTATGTATGTATGTATGTATGTATGTATGTATGTATGTATGTATGTATGTATGAGTAAATAAACTTGAAACTTGAAACTTGAAAAGGAAATATGTTGAAGTGGATGCTTTGTAAGATGATGACTGTTTTCCACAATAATATATTATTGTGTAAAAATAAATAAAAATATTTGAAACAGAATAGCACCAGACATAAACTAATCTATCATTCATCTAGGTGAGCATAATATCATATGGTTCACTCTATGTTTAGATATATGTGTCCCTACATGTGTCAGGGGGCCCTGTAACATGTGACGACTCTCTGAACGGGGTCCAGCCCTCTCTGCTATCTGGACATGTCCCAACCTGTTCCAATAGGACTTAAGGACACAGGACACTTCCTCCCAGTGGCCTGTAGAGGGAGCAGTTCTCCTGTCCTCCACACAGCTGGACCCCAACACCTGCACTCCAGATGCTGGCTTCAACTGCGAGGGGGGGAACTTGAGCTTAAATTTGTGGCACTTCTTTTTTTGTCGCTCTCGATCTCACACACACCCGCTCTCAGCCTCACTCTATATCTCTCTTTTTCTATTACCCTCTCATACATTCAAATACGCACACACACACACACACTCACACACACACACACACACACACACACACACACACACACACACACACACACACACACACACACACACACACACACACACACACACACACACACACACACACACAACACACACACACACACAGACACAGACACATAACTACACACACACGCACACACCCATGCGCACAACCGGAGTATTTAAGACCTGTCTATGAAAGCTCACCTCCTCCATAAACAGTACACAGAGTTTAGTGTTGAATGACTGCGTGATGACGCCCAGGGTGCTGAAGCTAAGGTGTTGCTAGGAACCAACTCATCACCTGGAAGACAGCCTGTAAGAGACACTGGGGACCCCCCCCATCTGACCCCCACAGTCCTGACATCACTCCCCCACACCGAGCCCTCCCATCTGGCCTCTTCACACTCAATATACTTCCTTAAACCACCGACAGTATATTTGCTTTATACAGTCCAGCACCTACGAGCGATGCGTAGACCGAGGTGTAATTTATGTATTTTTCCTTCTTGTATGATAAAGTGTAACGGGAATGAATACCGCACAGAGTCATGCGACGGCTCAGTGAACGAAGGCCCATTTGAATGCACATAAACATTCACATACAGGAGTGTGAGCAGGCCGTATGGCAACCGGATGGCTTGCTGGTTCGATCGCCATCTCCCTGCAAAGTGCCGGGGACGAGCCAGTAGATGCCTTGCATGTGGGAACGCAGGTCAGGGTATGAACGGGTGAATGTGAGGTAGTGACTGTGCAGCGCTTTGGGTGGCCTAAGATTACAAAGTGCCTTATTAATGCTGCTTGCACGATGGGTGTCCGGCCTTTCTCAGTGAGTTGGATCAGTTGCTTGAGCTCACCGCCTCACCAAATTTTGGTGGAATATTGATTGTTTAGTGCAAACCATTTAATGTGATGATGAATGATGAATTGTTTAATAGTTGTGTATCGTGTAGTGTGTGGTTTAATTTAAAAAAAAAAAAAGAGATTGCGGTGTAGGCGCACTGTAGAGGCCTTTTAACAGCAACAGAGATGGCTCGATGCAGAACGGGCTGAAGATTCCGGTATCGGGACAGTAGACGATATATTTCCACTACAAGATGAACAGACGACTGCACTTTAAGCCTTTGGCGAGACTAAAGATGTAATTCTTTCGTTGCTCGGTGCTGTGTCGCCTGTTTCGTTGCTCTGATTGATTGTAGGCCCGTCCTATTGCGTCGAAAATTAAAAGGTTCCAGAATAATTGCAGTTCGTAACAGGGGGATCTGGGTCGTCTCAGCTCTCTAACCTACAAGGCCCTGGCTCTGCTATCTAAAGCGGTGGTTGTTTTCTCTGCTCACCTGCTACTATGGGTTTGAAGAACTCTGCTGCTAAGGCCAAGTCCCCATCAGATATGACCGCGAGAGAGAGAGCATGGGAGGGAGAGTGGGGAAGCCAGCTGGACTTTGTTTACCTGAAAAACAGACCAAATGGCATTCAAGTACGTCTGGGTTATCTATCAACTCATGAGTCGGAATGCCTTTTTCAATTCTACCATTTGGTTTGAAAAAAATGAAAAAAATTGAAAGTATTTCTGCAGATTTGAGTGCTGAACATGTGCAGGCTCTTTTGGTGGCTGCACTAGCCCGGTTTATTTTAAGTATCAACTTAACCTCTCAGATATTAAACACTAACAAAATGAATGAGTCTGCGGTGATATCCATTTTATGTATTTATTTTCCGTTTCCGCTGCCATGACATGGCACGCAAATAAAGAGAAGGCTTACCAGCGGCGAGAGCAGAAGGCCATGTCTTTAATATTTGTCAGGGGAGGAAGCCACATAAAGGGTGTTCCCCTCTGGCCCGGGGTCAGCTCTGCGGCGGGCCCTGCCGCTCCGCGCTCTGAGGTCCTGGGACGCACCGGCTGGGCGCAACACAAGAAAAAGATTGTGAACTCCAGCTCCCCGGGCTGGGCTCAGCGCTGGAAGGAGAACAGTGGGGCGAGCGGCGAGTGGCCATGTGCAGCTGCACGGGGAGAGAGGCACCGCGAGAACCGCTCGGGGAGCCGCCGCAGAACCGCGCGGAGGACCTCGACATGTGTCACGGCCACAGTTTACGGAACCATGTGTTGTGAAACAGATATATGATACCGCGCGGCACAAGCTTAGCTATTTTGGAAAACTGCATATATTTCCTACCTAGAGGTGGAGCAGCTGCAGGAGACATTTAGCTCCCATCCCGACCAGGATGACAGTCTTTAATCAGGGCAAGTTACGTTTATTACCCGGGATGTCACTTTTATTACATTTCTGAGAGGCAAGAAGGGAAACATGTCTAAACTCGTTACTACGAGGCCTAAACATCACTGGTTGGTTTTGACATCGTATCTTACATATCTTCACAAAGAAAGTTCTCCTTTACAACCACGGCATTCATTTGACAGCAAAGCCCAGAGAAGGTTTCAACTCAGATCATCGAGGGTATACTCTTTGCTGGTTGACTTCATGTATCCTAGAGATTGGTTCCCGTGTAAACCAAATCAGTCCAAACCTCCCCCTCAAGCAAATGAATGACACTGAACATGAATGGTTATTGATTGTTTATTACGATGGACAATGTTAAACGATCAGAATGGTGTTCCAACCACTACTGCTTCCAACGGACTCCAGACAGAATGTAGTCAATCTGTTGCTTCTAGCAGCGACACCAACACAATGACACACACAGAATTTAGATAGCAGAGGAGAAGATCAGCTTCCATTTAAACCGTATTACTAGAACAGTGAGACTGTGAACATGAGGTCAAGGAGGAGTAGAAAATGTGTCTCTGTCAATAAGGACTAATTCCACCAGCAGCCTTTCAAAACTCTCCTGGCTCTATTTAAATGCCCTAAAATATTAAAAAAATATGTAATTTAAGTATTAAAGATGAACAAAGTAATTATGTTTACATTAATTCTGATCACAATAATTATCATTTTTGTTATTATAGTAATAGAAAAACCAATAAACTGCATACATGCATAGAGATGCATATTTATTACAGGAAGTGGTGTCTGACCATCGGGGGTCAGCAGTGCATGTGGTTCGAATATCACCGACACTATCACACACATCCTGGCGGCTCCCTAAAACACATCGCTCTCACACACTCACAGAGGGACACATACACAGACACATAGGCACACACTCAACCCTTCCATTTCTAGGTCCGACACATGCACAACACACACACAACACCACACACATTCACACAACCCATTAGATATGTAGGTCCCACACAGAAACACATTTGCACACACACACACACACACACACACACACACACACACACACACACACACACACACACACACACACACACACACACACACACACACACACACACACACACACACACACACACACACACACACACACACACACACACACACACACACACACACACACACACACACACACACACACACACCACACACAAAACCATTAGATATGTAGGTCCCACACACAAACACACACAGACAAACACACACATGTCCATACAACCGCGGGATTTATAGGTCCCGAACAGACACACACATGTCCACACACACCAAGCACATTAATACACACAGGACACAGAAACATGGAGAGCAAGAGGCAGCATTCCCATGCATGTGAAGCCTTGTCTGCAGCCTGTGGCCTCCTCCTCCTCCTCCTCCTCCTCCTCCTCCTCCTCCTCCTCCTCCTCCTCTCCTCCTCCTCCTCCTCCTCCTCCTCCTGGTGCAGAGCCACCACATCAGGGCCTGGTGACCCGCCCTGCTGCCCCACAGCAAACACACACACACACACACACACACACACACACACACACACACACACACACACACACACACACACACACACACACACACACACACACACACACACACACACACACACACACACACACACACACACACACACACACACACACACACACACATCTGGGGAGCAGGGCCTCCTTCATGGAATCGAATAAGACTTAGGGCCAAGAATGGTCGCACATGCTCACACACACATGACTACCAAGGAATGCCCAAAAAAACAAAACGATACCTCAGAACTTGTATACTTGTATAGCCATAGACGCATGTGCACACACGCAAACCAAATAGACACACACATATACAAACACACACAACACACACACACACACACACACACACACACACACACACACACACACACACACACACACACACACACACACACACACACACACACACACACACAAATACTTACACACAGATACACGCACCCACGCATGCATGCACACACACACACACACACACACACACACACACACACACACACACACACACACACACACACACACACACACACACACACACACACACACACACACACACACACACACACACACACACACACACACACACACACACGCAAGTGGCAGTCTGACCATAAGCATATGGAAGCATGCAGGGGATCAACCAGCATCAGGTTTTTTGTATTTTTATTCAGCCAAAAATATTGGTGGGTAGATCTGGTTGATCTTGGTGTGGTTCTCGGGTTGGTTTGAAAGGAGCGGAAAATGTAAAAAATGCCTGTGAATGGAATGCAGTCACCATTTTAATAGCCATCAAAGAAAGACAACACATTCCTATATCTCTAATGTAAAGCGAATGTTCTGTGGTGTATCTGGTGGCGGCGCCTGCTACCGTGTTGGGGTCCACTGCTGCTGATTGAGTCTCATGAACTCTGGGGTTTTCAACTTTTTCCTTTCTGGCTCACGCATTGTGTTCATTCCCCAAGACCCCAGATTTATTAGAAAAGGACCTTACTGACTGAATCCTTGTAGCGTAGACCTACAGTAAAAACTCAAGGTTTAGCATTGTATATATTTTTTGTCACGATAGCTAATTGCTAAGGTTATTGGCCTAAATGTTGCAACATTTATTCAATTTAATCTAATTTATTAATTTGAAGATGCCTAAGATATTCAATACAATTCATAAAAAAAACACTTATTACTGAAAAACGGAGCTGAGGCCTGTCAGTTAGTGACAGATAGTGCTAGCAAGCTTTGTACAGAACATACAACTGTCACAAGCATTAGCAAAGAGCTGCTAGCTTCAGACTCACTGAAAGTGGATGGCTATAGAGCTGCTAACTTCAGACTCACTGAAAGCGGATGGCTATAGAGCATCTAGAATCAGACTCATTGGAAGCGGATGGCTATAGAGCATCTAGCTTCAGACTCATTGAAAGCGGATGGCTATAGTCTTAGCTTCAGACTCACTGAGAGTGGATGGCCATAGGCTACATATACAGAGCTGCTAGCGGAATGTCATTCCAGCTCCATGAGATTCCCAGGACCTGAGCTTCCTCCTGAGAAGAGTAACGATGACCCGCTGTGACCCCTCTGAGGGGGCCAGCAGCTACCGCCACAGCTATAAACTCTTCCTGACATGCTCCACGCCTGTAATTAAAGCAGTAAATTACTGTGATGACGGGAGCGTGGTGTTGATGGTGACTTAATGGGGTCAATAATCTTTAGATGCTCCCCGGGGCAGACCTGGCTGCGCTACGATGGCCGCTCTGTTCTCTGTAGCATAATGAGCTAACCAGCGCGTGCTGACAGTAGCTCTTCAGGTAGTGGTACAGGTGTGTGATCCTTCAGTTGAGTGTTGTGTGTATGGGAGTCTTATTGTGGTAGGCTACTGTAGCCTACTCATAAACATTGTGTTGTATGTTTCACTTTTTTTTTTCTTGTTAAAGGTAAGCTGTTTTGCAAAAAGTGACAACATAAATCTTTAAACAAAGATTTGTTTAAAGATTTATTTTCTCAAACATTGCTCATGTTTTGGTTACTTTAACCTTTGCTTTACATGCCGTTGGAGCTAGCCTCGGGGAGCGACGACACGCTCTACACTTAGGACAGTGGTGGAGCTAGCCTCGGGGAGCGAAGCCATGCTACACTGAGGACAGTGGTGGAGCTAGCCTCGGGGAGAGACGCCATGCTACACTGAGGACAGTGGTGGAGCTAGCCTCGGGGAGAGACGCCATGCTACACTGAGGACAGTGGTGGAGCTAGCCTCGGGGAGAGACGCCATGCTACACTGAGGACAGTGGTGGAGCTAGCCTCGGGGAGAGACGCCATGCTACACTGAGGACAGTGGTGGAGCTAGCCTCGGGGAGAGACGCCATGCTACACTGAGGACAGTGGTGGAGCTAGCCTCGGGGAGAGACGCCATGCTACACTGAGGACAGTGGTGGAGCTAGCCTCGGGGAGAGACGCCATGCTACACTGAGGACAGTGGTGGAGCTAGCCTCGGGGAGAGACGCCATGCTACACTGAGGACAGTGGTGGAGCTAGCCTCGAGTGAAGTCGCCATGCTACACGAGACAGTTGTGGGAGCCTCGGGGAGAGACGCCATGCTACACTGAGGACAGTGGTGGAGCGGAGGGGGGGGGGAGGGGGGGGGGGACCGGGGGGGGACAGGGTCTGACCTCATGGAAAGGTTGACCACGCTATCCCCATTCTGCTCGATAAAAGTCTCCCACCGTACATGTGTGTGTGTACACGTATGCAGTCACACACACAGATACACACATATGCAATGTGCGCATACGTTTATACGCTTCTGTTGTTTATTGTTGCTATAGCAACGACGCAGCGCTGCTTTTATTAGTTTCACCCTTAAAGCAAACCCTTACAGAGCGATTAAAAAAACAAGGTACAATTCTTTTATCATTTACATAACAGGTGGATCATTCCCGGTTCTGTGTTTCAAGTGTGTAATTATTCATGTTAATGATAGTGCGGTAAGCCAGCACCTCTCATGGCTGGAGGTTATCAAAACAAAAAGACCATAAAAGCTCCACAGACACAGCTTTTTGCTGTACATCCTGTGTGTGTGTGTGTGTGACCAGTACAGTTCTTTTAGCTTGAATCTGTGTGACCCATAGAGTGGATGTCAAAGAACAAAGTGATTCATAAATGACTTCCTACCTCCCACCCTGGGACGCTCAACACATCAGCAGCCACGTTGGGCCTGAGCCTCCACTCCGAGAGGCAGAGGAAGGGGGGGGGGGGGGGGGGGGGAGAGAGAGAGAGAGAGGAATTGTGTGTGGAGGGTGAGAGACAAAAGACGGCTGGCCCGACCTCTCCCAGATCATCTGGATGCAATTGAGTCATTACAGATCCATGCTGTCTGAGCGTGTGGGGACGCTAAACACACTCTGGATAAAAGGTTCAAAACGACTCTCTCTCTTTAGGCTCTTTCTTTCAATCAGGGCCCGATCAGTGTAACCACACAAGAGGTTTTTGTGACAACAGGATATGAAGCTCTACCGCACAATTGAGGCACGCCGGGCTCTCTGTTGACCCTTGACCCGTCCACGTGATTGGCCCGAGAGGGGTGACTCAACACAGATGCAGACAAACACTTACCGTAACTGGAGTCTCCACTTCCAGTAACCTCCTTGTGATGTTTCTTTATTTATTTCTTAATAAGGGTGACAGATTCCAATCGGTTTTGCTGGTAGAGAACCCTCCAAGACATTCTGGAAGTAAAACCTCAGGATTGCTATATGTTAAAGCCACAGAGATCATGAATGTCCTTATTTGCAAATAAAACCCATTATCGTTTGCAGCCTCACCTCGAAGGCTGTTTCTTAAGAGTTAAAGTCCTGAGTTTGTCCTCATCCACATCGTGACAAAAGGCCTCAGGGGAATGCAGGGCTTGCCTATTACACTCATTGTCCTGAAATTAGTACAACCATTAGTCATGCATAGGCCATTACGATCAAGATGCTTTGTCTCTTTCTGTCATCGGTTGGGTAGTTAGGTAACAGTTGTGATTTACCTGCCCAACATAACCAGGAATAGCACAAAGATGCAAAGGTATGCATGCATGTACGAACAAACACATTAATTCATCACGGAAAGTTTAATTATCAGATAATTATACCATTTATATTTTAGTATAAGGGAACAGATCTACTAAGTTAGTCTGTGTGTGTGTGTGTGTGTGTGTGTGTGTGTGTGTGTGTGTGTGTGTGTGTGTGTGTGTGTGTGTGTGTGTGTGTGTGTGTGTGTGTGTGTGTGTGTGTGTGTGTGTGTGTGTGTGTGTGCGTGTGTGTGTGCTTGCGGATGTGCACGGTTGCAGCTGTGCGTTTACGTGCGCAGGTATGTGTGTCGGTGTAACCAGCCCCATCTCAATCATTTAACAACTCATTTTCTTTTGAACCTCCAAAGGTGACAACCACTCATTGGCTTGGCCTGGGAATCAACCCCACCCTGTTATTTTGGCTCCAGCGACTAGCCTTCCCCCATGGCTCAGGTCACTCACTACCAAACCCAGCAACTATAACTCTCCCCTCTGTGGTCATTACTTAATCTGTCCCCAGAATCAAAGACTTCCACCGCACCCAGACCAGTCGGTTCCCTGCGGGCCGCACATCAACATCCTCCGTCTCTGTGCTGAACCAATGTCCTGCATTGGTTAGGCAGGAGTCAACTCTATTTTATTACTTTAGCTGTTGTTGTGTTGAAGTGAACCTAGAGATGAGAGTTAAGTCAGTAAGTTAGCGATGTGAAAATGGAAGTTCTTGAAGTTAATTTTATTAATCATTAATATATATTCCACAGGTCACTGTTTTTTGATCAGTTGTATAACAAATACAAATCTATATTCTCCCCTTGATCTACTTCTTGGACGATGGTGTACACCTGTGTGTCAGACCAAGATGGCAGCCACACAGCATGTGGTTTATTTAGGCTATGGCCACACCACCTGTGTATGGGCTAAGAACAGGACCCGCTATCCACTTCCTCCCTCCTCTCCAGAAACTCCTACCCCCTCTGATTAACTACATCCTGATGAAGGCATGGGCCTGTGATGTGTGTGTGTGTGTGTGTGTGTGTGTGTGTGTGTGTGTGTGTGTGTGTGTGTGTGTGTGTGTGTGTGTGTGTGTGTGTGTGTGTGTGTGTGTGTGTGTGTGTGTGTGCGCACGTGCGTGCGTGTGTGTGTGTGGTAATGTCTGGTGTGGGAAGATGGGATGACAGCTTTGATCTCCCCATCACATCCCATGAACAGATACAGCTGGTTAGGGTAACACGTGTGTGTGTGTGTATGTATGTTTGTGTATTTTGGAGTGTTTAGGCCACAAGTATGCATGTGTGTGAGTGGGTGGGTCATTATGTGTGTGTTTGTTAATAGTCGCTATATAGTTAAAGCAAATGCCATATAAAGATAATTGGATCCCTCTCTTTGTATTAGGCAGTAAAGAAAAGTAAAATGTTAGTGTCCAAAAAGTAGGTTGACACTGTTTGAAAGCATCCGTGTGACCTTGTGACCCTTTGACCCCTACGTGGGGTCACGGGATCACCCCCAACCCAGCTCCGACGATGTCCGCAGTCGCAGTGTGCCATGACACATGGATCAGTTTGCTAATATATTGTCTTCATTATTTATATTTTGTTTTAAGTGTTATATTGTTTGCGATTTTTTTTCAAAATACAAATCTCAAGCTGCGTCTTGCATTTTGAAGCTGTATCTATGCAATATTTATCTTGTCACATCGGCAGTTCATCATCAGTTAACTTTATTGCCTACTTTCCCCTTAAGTTAGGGGTGTGGGGGTTTGTGATGCCACCAGCATGGGACCGCACCAAATAACTCGCCGCAGCAGAAACCTTGATAAAACTACGGATTTCTCTGTGTCTGAATTTTTTTTGGAAACAACTAAGATAAGAACACAACTTAACCAAATATAAAACTTGAGTCTTTTCAATTTTAGATATTTGTTAAGGTGGCAATGTTAAATATTGTGCCTTTAGGACAGATTTCATTTTTGAAAAGGTTTCAGACAGACAGAACCCAATTAATATATAGCCACGATGATGAATAAATTATGTTTAATGATCAATTTGAAAGACATATTTAATTGAAAGACATATATCATAGAACTGATCTCCTACCTCGGGCCGCTATTTGGAGGGCGGTCCTGTAGACCTCGGGCTTTGCTGTAACCTTCTTCTAGGATATTTAATCACGTGTTTTTTAAATCTCTCACATATGGGGGCTCGCATCTTTTTATTTGGCATGGATGGAGCTGTCTTCTGCACGGCTTGGGTGGATCCGGTTAGCAGCACCATTCGGATATATGGGGATTGACTGGTGGGAAAATCCACATGATTTGTGTCGCTTTTCCCACCATATTATTAAAAAAACGCCCATGCTCAATTATATTTAGGTTATAGGTTCAATTATATTTATCTCAACACCAGCCTAAATCACATAATCACGTATGCATTACCAAAAAAGCACATTCCTGTCAAAGGTCCTGTCAAATTAAACGTCAGCCTCAAGGTTTCTGGGCGAGAGAAACGAGTGAGTTGGTGTTCTTGACGACTCGATCTGTTTTTGTTTGTCGTCTTTACTCAAGCCCGCTGTGTGAGCACAGTTCTGCATGTAAAGCTTGGGTTTCACACACTGGAAACCAGGAGTCCCCGGCATTACAAGCCCAGCTCTTTATCACCGGATGCAGGGTCTCTGCTGTGTTTTAAACACCATGCAGGCCCAGCATCAGGCTATAGGAATGTGGAACGGTGTGTAGGTCAACAGGGACAGCTCTGCGGTGGACAGCCATGACCCCTGCTTGTTCTCAGGCCTGGAGTCACCTTTTTGAGTACTTTAATCTGAATTATTTATGCATATGAGGGACATTTCTAACTGCTAGGGAAGGGAGGGAGAAAAGATGAGTGGTCATGTGTGGCTATGATCTTTGCAGTTGGGGGGCTTCTGCTGCTGATAGAGCTGAAATGAGATAGCTGATAGTCTGTTAATATATGACCAAGTAAAATCATTGGTCAATAATATATGACCCAGACATGACAGCTGTATAAATTGTTTTGACCTGACGCCACAGGAACGACAATTTTTATTACTAGAATAATAAAAAAATATTGGACTACAATAGAAGGAGAAACAGAAAATATTAAATCAATTAATTTCACAATAGAATAGCATTTTAATTTAATTTAAATGTACTGAGAGGTTGAATATATGGAATGAATGAATAAGGTAATTTCTTCTGGTGGTAGCTTATGAGGCCAAAGACCAGCGGCTTCACCTTAGCATGCTAACTGGTTCAGGCTGAAGCTGTTACTGCTAGCAGCTAAAGAACACATGCCAAAGATTAGCCTGCTTTCATTATATAGCCCTAACCCCCCTCCTAACCGAAAACCTGAGATTGAGACAGAGAGAGAGAGAGAGAGAGAGAGAGAGAGAGAGAGAGAGAGAGAGAGAGAGAGAGAGAGAGAGAGAGAGAGAGAGAGAGAGAGAGAGAGAGAGAGAGAGAGAGAGAGAGAGAGGGAGAGAGCGAGAGACAGAGAGAGCTGTAGAGAGTGAGTGAGAGAGAGAGAGAGAGAGAGAGAGAGAGAGAGAGAGAGAGAGAGAGAGAGAGAGAGAGAGAGAGAGAGAGAGAGAGAGAGAGAGAGAGAGAGAGAGAGAGAGAGAGAGAGAGAGAGAGAGAGAGAGAGAGAGAGAGAGAGAGAGAGAGAGAGAGAACTTGAGTGAAGGACAGTGAGCTTTAAAAGACAGATTAAAGAAGAAAACATGCGTAATATTCAGATCATGCCAGTTGTCTGAATCAATGTTAATGTTCACCATAAGCTTACACGTACTGTTTGCGTCATTACGGTAGTGTAAGCACCAACCGGATGCGATGCCCGGGGCGCGAGGCTGTTCAGTTCTCCAGCAATAAAGCAACATCATGAGAAGCTCCGTTTCAGCATTTATAGTAAGCTACGTTAACGCTGCTCATAAATACCACAACATGTATGTTAGAAATCCACAATGTAAAGCTTACAGTAGCTTGAAGAGCAGAGAGAGGGAGAGCGAGATGGATAGAGAGGTAGCCAGTGAGAGTGAAAGAGAGAGAGAGGCTGGTGGATTTGAAAAGGAAACCACAGGAAAAAAAACCTCAGTGGCCAGAGCATCCATCATCCTCGTGTTACCGCGATGGGGAGAGACCAGTGACCTCACCAGCACATGTGCAGCCTCCTTGCTGGGCTGGGCTGGGCTGGGCTGGGCTGGGCTGGGCTGGGCTGGGCTGGGCTGGGCTGGGCTGGGCTGGGCTGGGCTGGGCTGGGACGGGACGGGCCTGGCTGCCCAGGGATGGGCAGAGAAGGGAAGAGTCCATACAATTTAAATGGGTAGAAACTGTTAGATTAGGGTTAGATGTTTGCTTTAACTAGGCAGAGGCGTGGGAAACAGAGTCTGGGATCTCAGTGAGAAGGGATGGCCAGGTTAGAAGATGAACAGGGAGATACCAGAGGAAAGGCCAGGTTAGAAGGTAAACAGGGAGATTCCAGAGGAAAGCCCAGGTTAGAAGATGAACAGGGAGATACCAGAGGAAAGGCCAGGTTAGAAGGTAAACAGGGAGATCCCAGAGGAAAGCTCAGGTTAGAAGATGAACACGGAGATACCAAAGGAAAAGCCATGTTAGACGATAGATCAACAGGGAGATACCAACGCAACCGGTTCCAACCTTTTTTTGGCCCTGAAGGTTTTTGAGATAATTTCATTCAATCGTTTTTTTACCCAACATCCCAATGAACATTTATTGCGCATCTCGTTACACAAAGTGGTTTGCTGCCGTTCACTTGTGGGTACAAATCATTGGGAGTCTGTTCGTATGTACAGAATGTTTTGTACTCTTATTTTATTTTACATAGATCGTCAACTATGTCAGCAAATTAGGGTCAAATTAGTCTTAGGGTGAAACATTTTGGACCCTCTCTCAAAGAAGTGGTGACTTAGTTCACAGCTCGATTTAAAGGATTAATTCTGGAAGTTGAAGCTCCTTGGTAAAGGAAAAAAATTACAGCAAAGTGGTATTTGACTATTTAGAATATCCTACATTGAAGCAGAATCTCTTTATACTCTTCTTGCCAATAGTGTCTGTCTAACAGAAAGTGAACGACAAAACAAAGAAAAGAGTGAAGTAATGCAAGAGTTTTATCTGGTTTGGTCAGAGTCAGGCGTATACAGACAAAAGTCAGAATCAGAATGAAAACCTAGCAACCTAAGCTTTGGTATCACCCAAGGGTCAGTCCTCGGCCCCCTGCTTTTTGTCATTCTGCAGGCTTCCCATTAGCAATATAATCCACGGCTATGGAGTTAGCTTCCACTGTTATGCAGACGATACTCTCCTGTGACTCAAATGAGTCAAAGGAAAGTACTGACTGGTACATTCTGACTAGAATGAGTTTACTTTATCATATTGCTCCTTTTCTCGCTTGCCTACACTGGCTCCCAAAAACTGCCAAGTCGGCTTCTAAAGTGCTACTGCTTACCTAAAAAAACTTCCACGGATTAGCACCATCCTACTTGAAGGACCTTATTATTCCTTGTCGTCGTTGTAGACAGAAATCAGCAGAAAACGGAGCGTCCATCGAGCGGTCAATCTATGGAATAGTCTGCATCAGTGAAGCTGGCTCTGCTGAGATGTTCATAACAAAACTGAAAACCTCTTTCGTCTTTCGGCTGCTGCTGCTGTTGCCAGGATTTATGCTGAATGCATGGATGAGTGTCAGTGTCTGTGTCTGACTATGTAAATGTTTGTGTTTGTGTCGATGAGTGTTTGTGTAGTACATTAGCAGCTGTCTAGACGTTTTGTGTGCACCGTGTGCTGACTGACTGGCGGCCTGGTCTGTTGCAGTGACTGAGCCTGGATGCCTGGTCTCTTGTGGTGACTGACTCAATGTCTGGACTATCCTGATGGGAACCGGCTAGCACCCCATCACCATAGACACTATTTAGAATTATTATTCCATTTTTTTCCTATTGGGGGCTAGGTACAGGGGGATGTCATAAATATATGGCCTGTTAGGTTATGCCCTTTTAAACTCTAACTGTGATTTGTACAACTAACATTTAATTTAATTGAAAAATTGCGTGATTCAGTTATTTCTCCTTCCCCAATGAAAGCGAGTGGAGGTGAGAGTTTTTCTCCAGCTCACAAATATTCTAGTCTAGCAATTAGCATACACTGTATATTATTTCCATGAAAATAACATCTATTATATAGAAAATTTTCTTGCAACCATTCTGTAATGGAAAGCAATACTTTATGATTTACTTCATATTACAGCAGTGAAATTGGTATTTTAGGTCAACCTTGAGAAAGAGATTATATGCATGGGATTCAAATGAACAATGATGATTTACCAGCTGGTTTACAGAATGTCGTGTCTTGTCTAGTGTCTGCAGAAAGGACTGCCCAGCATCACTTCTCATGCTCATTTGTTTTTATTATACTGTATATTATTTGAGAATTTGTTTTCATGAGTTAGAAATGTTGTTTGGATAAAAATAGACCCTGGATTATTTAAGATTGATAATTGCGAAATCATTTTCTCAGGGACCTGCAGTTAAAGTCGATTACTGTGAAAGAAGTGGTAATCCACTGTGATTTACTGTTCTGGCTGTTACTTTATTTGAACAGTTTGCCAATTATAACAAGCAAACATGTTTTAGCAGTCACAAAAAAACCTCTTCAGGCGCAGGCTTCAGGCGGTCAAATTTTAACTAACGGCAGCCAGAGAATGCTGCTAGTTCGACGTCGCTGAGCGGGCACTTCTAATGTTCCTTTGTCAGAGCGATAGAAATGAGGTGTCTGGGAATAAATGCAACAACCTTTAAGTATTTACCAATTGCAGCCATGCATGGGTTGACTGAGGTCATTCCACTTTGGATCAAAAACGAATAGGGCGTGTAACTTGTGTGAGTTTGAATCAACTTTTAAGCTTATTTAAAAATAAGTCAATTACTTAAGAGGTGGCTGAGACAGAGGTGTTCTTTGCAGAGGAATTTGTGTTTTACAATCAATGAGGGTTTGGTCGGTCACTAGATGTTCACTTAGTTTAGGCCTGTGGAGTCTCAATTGGAACTGGGAATCAGAAATCCGGTTTGTGGAAATAAATAAAAACAAAGCAAAGTAACAAAATCTTGGAGATGCGCAGCAATAAGTGTGCCAGACTTTCTGCAAGACATGTGCTGACTACGATTGAATGGAAGCAAAAATACATGGGAGTATATATGCTCTGAGCTAAAGGCTTCGTCTGCGTTACCCAAGTAATCCTCACTACCGGTTCAAACCTTTTAATGTTGAAATGGTTTATGCTGTTCAACCCCTCTATTGGTTTGATCATATCAACAGAAATATTTGTCCATAATCCTGATTTAGATCCTTCCCTCACTCCACTCTTTGTTGCTGCGTTGGAACAAGGCTAGAACTGAGCCCAGCTGTAATGAACAGTTTGATGAACAGAGTTTATAAGGAAGCCTCATTCACGCCTCCCCGACCTTCAAGATATTAGACCAGGTCTTTTTGAAGTCTGTGTCATATTGTCTTCCTGCGATCTTGTTGTGTGTAAGCCTGTGTTGTGTTTTGTGGTTTGAAATGCCCAGGTTTTGTCCTTTGAAATAAATGAGGGACTGGCTCTGGAGAGAGATGGACGGCGGCTTTAGTGTGCTCTCCATGGATTGTGGTTGGTATTTGATCCTTTAGGAAATTATCATTGCATTTCTATGAATCATGAAGATATGAGAAGGTGGTTGGTTCCAACAACCTGTATTCAACCGTTGACTTTCTTATCCTACGAGTTCCTGTTTGGATTTTCATCTCCTTGGCATCCCCTCATCTACCTCCCTCCCCGTTCGTCAGCAGCCATCCGTCCATCTCTAGGATATCTCTTCCGCCTCTGTCTGCTTCTTATCGTCTTGTTGGGGGGATCGGGGAAGTTCCCCTAGGGTTAACATAGCCCCCTAGAACCCACATCCCATCACAACAGCTCTGTTACCCGGCCACCACATGAGAGGACCTGTGTGTGTTTGGGTGGCTGGTTAAACGGTTGGGGGGGTTTGCTACATGTTCTGTGTGATTTATATTCATGGATATTAAAAACGTATAGCACATCAACATATTTACAGCAAAAGATACTCCAAAGCAATCTCAAAGCATTGCCGTTAACATCCATGGTGAAATCAAACGGTGTGGGTGTGTTTTTACGACCAGATGGCTGTCAGTGGTGACCACTCCCTGCCAGACCTTTCTCTTCGTGAGTCACATGGCTCCCGTAGATGACCGTAGAAGTTTCCGGTTCTATGAACCTTGAACACATTGTCAGAACGTTCTGTTCCACTCTGTTTAGGATCATCTCCTTACTTTATACCTTTTATGTCATGGCTGTCGTGAGTGTGGTTGATGTGCCTTCTTTAGGAGTAACAAACAATTTCAGTGCTGTCCCCTGATTGGCTGTTCAGAAACACAACCACATATTCAGTGATTGCCATTCAATACGTCAGCCTTTAGTTGCAAGAGGCAGGAGGGGAGGTAGCTAGGTCAGCCTTGAGATTGTGAGTTTGATCCCTCATGTCCGCAGTCTACCCCCGTAGGCCTCAGTCAGCAGGATGTCGGCAACTGCTATCTAATACCATGTGCTCTCTGCCAGGCTCTTTGGATGAAAGGCTAAATCTGCTAAATGATTAATTACAAGATAAATAGTTCACTATACTATCAATGACAGCTTACCTGGATTATGCATCAAATGAATTCCACCACATCAATAACATTTTATAACATTAAAGTAAGAAAATACTATGACCACATTCTACCTTTGATTAACACTAATTGTTTCTTTGGAACATCACTTCATACCACAACCATTATATCATGTCACCTTGACACAAAGAGTCATTCTTATTCACCACCACCTGAGGCGGGGAAAGAAACGGCCACATTACTCTTCAGAAAGAGACGCCAAACGTTATGTATTCATTCTAGTTACATCATGTTCGGATCACTTACTGCTGCTAAACTCACTGGTTACACATTAAATACTGGCTCACAGAAGTAAATTCATGGCACACCAAATGCAGTACTAGTCACACAGTGCTGGTGTTGGCCTTCACGGTGTCTACGGATACCTTTGGAGGTCCTGGGGGAGATGATGTATGATGTAAGCCAACGATAGGGATGAATGTGTTAGACTGAAGGATGGTAAAACTGTGTTTGCATGTGCTACTGTTTATTATGACTAGTTAGTCATCGAGCGCACGTTTTTACACGCTAACTACAAAAATGTCTAGGTCAGGTAGGGGTTGAGGTTGCTCAAAGGATGCCCACAAATCGCCTGCCAACTTTGGGCCACAGAGCCGAAAACTTTGGGCTGGGGCTCAAACCCCCTAGCCACCATACTGTCCAAATCTGGTGACCCCCAGCTGCATGATGGGTGAATCTACCACCGACCAATTGACCGGTTGGTGGGGTCCACTGGGAGTGGAGAGGAGAACTCGTTGTAAACATCTGCGTGGACACTCCCACTTGTGATGTCACAAACAGCTCCATAAAAAAGGCTTGTAATGAGTCATGAAGCTCACACCTGGCGGTGAGACGGGCCCTCTGAGAGCCGTGTGGAGAGAGGATGTTTGCCCTCCACTTAGCCTCACATAAACGGTTTCATTTATTTTCCCTGAAGGTGGAATTTCCCTTTAAGTAGGGGCCCATCAGTCATGTGACAGCAAGGTATCTCCTGCTCCTCTCATGTGGTCGCTCTGGCGGAGATAAAGGCTATACGTGACGCTGGGTGGTAGGTGAGCCTTTCTTGTGCCCCCCCCCCCCCCCCATCTGTGGCAGATCTCTTTGTTAACAACCAGCCCCCCCCCCCCCTGCGCTCCCCCCCAGACACACACACCCATCCCGCCCCAACACATGTGCCCTGCAGAAGTATATATGCATTGACACACACCTTCGCTGTACATGGATGGGCAACGCACACACACACACACACTCACACACACACGCACACATACACACACACACACACGCATACACACACACACACACACACACACACACACACACACACACACACACACACACACACACACACACACACACACACACACACACACACACACACACACACACACACACACACACACACACACACACACACACACACACACACACACATGCACACACACACAGACACACACACACACACACACACACACACACACACACACACACACACACACACACACACACACACACACACACACACACACACCACACACACACACACACACACACACACACACACACACACACACACACACACACATGTTGTCATCAGAATGTCCTCACAAGACGAGCAGGTGCAAAAAGCATGTCTGCCTTTCCCAAAATGCAAGCGTGCAGGCACTTGTATGCATTAATCTGCAAACTCACGGACACAAACATTGAAACAAAACCATTTTACTTCAATGAATCATATTCTAGGGAAAATATAGGTGTGGATACTTTGCAGCCCTATGCATGTTGTATCACTGAAAGCAACCCCGAAAACACGCAGGCTAACATATAAGCAAACACACAGACAAACATGCACACACACACACACACACACACACACACACACACACACACACACACACACACACACACACACACACACACACACACACACACACACACACACACACACACACACACACACACACACACACACACACACACACACACACACACACACACACAATGTTCCTTGAAGATTTGTCGTGGCCGGAGGTTGGATGGTAGCCCTTTTGGAGCTCATTGGTTCAGACCAGAAGTTGGATGGTAGCCAGGGGTTCAGAGGTTGGATGGGGGTTCAGAGGCCAGATGGAGCGCGTTGGTTCAGAGTTTGGATGGTAGCCCGGTGGAGCGCGTTGGTTCAGAGGTCACATGGTAGCCCGGTGGAGCGCGTTGGTTCAGAGGTCACATGGTAGCCCAGTGGAGCGCCCTCTCCATCCCGGGCCCTCTTCCCTGTAGGTATGCAAGCGGAATGCATGCTGCTGCTCTGCGGCCTGCTGCAGGATGAGGCAGCTGCTGAGGCAGATGCACATGTCCCGCTGGCCCGACGTGCCTCTTGTTATTACTGCTGAGGTGGTTTCCCTCAAAAACAGGTTTCCCTCAGTTCACAGCGTGTGCTGTACATCACGACTGTCACAACCAAACACACTGTTTTTTCCCTTCCTTTCAAAATGAGTCAAAATGACCTTAATGGATATAACTCTCCCTCTTCATAAGAGGGAGAGCAGACTGTCACACACCGAGCCCCGGCCCCCGTCTCACCACACGGAGCAGAAACGTGGCCCTGGGGCGGCAGAGGAGAGAGGGAGGAGGGCGTTATGGAAGGAAAGAGGCCGGAATGTGAGGAATGAGTGGCAGGTCCCAGCAGGACCTCGCAGCGGCCGCAGCAGCACCTCCACGCGAGGTAGCAGAGGACCGACCAGGCAGAAATAAATGTCCCAGGGCTGTGGAGTCTACCTCTCTCTATCTCCCGTCCTCTCTTTCTCTGACTCACACACTACCTCATGCACTCTCTCTGTACCCCCTCTCCCTCCATCTCTCCCTCTGTCTCTTTCTCTCACTTACTCCCTCTCTCTGTATCGTCCTCTCTCCCTGTCAGTCCGGCTACCTCCCTCCTCTTTGTCTCTCTCTCTCTCTCTCTCTCTCTCTCTCTCTCTCCTCTCTCTCTCTCATCCTCTCTCTCTCTCTCTCCCTCTCTCTCTCTCTCTCTCTCTCTCTCTCTCTCTCTCTCTCTCTCTCTCTCTCTCTCCCTCATCGATAGATTAGCCTGCATTGATTGGCCACTCCCTCTATCACTCATCTTCTCAGTCGTTCATCATTCAACTCTTTGTTATTCTTGTATCGTATGAAAAAAAAAAAAGCCTTTAAAAAGACCACGGTTACAGTGCATTTAAGAACAGCGTAAACCATCCCTGTTCTATTACAATGGTCAATTCATTTAAAGATGGTTTAATGGAAGGGATTCTCTTCCAGCAGACTGTGGAGACATGTTTTAATAAAAAATAAATGAAGAATTTCAGGCAACACGCTGGGGAGAGTCCTCAGCAACGATCCCAATCAGACATTCATGTTCTCCAAGCCATAATTGACAGGTTATATAGCAAATAGTGTATTGGTTTGTAACTAAATACTAAAGCAGTCAAATTAACACCAAAGAAAGCTGTAGATACATGTTAGGGTTTTATAATAACATTGTGGTGAGCTTTAGGGGTTATACACACACTATCACCAAACACATGCCACCACAAACACAGTAGAAATTTGCCCATAGTTTTCCATACATATTTGCTGCCATTTTCCAGGTAATCTTGTTGATTTACATTGTTTTTAAATTGCCGATTGTTGCTTTCATTACAGTCAACATGCCATCCCACTCACGACAGTTCAGGAGTCATAAACTGGCAGGAGACAGTTTATGGAAATATGCAAATGATTCATGGATCGAATAATACCTGATGGTGACACAATGGTAATCGTCATCCTTTCCTCCACTCCCTGGTCTAGATTGATAGATGAAGCCTCTAACTGCCAACCTGCGAGTCATTCACTGGGGCTTGGCTTTTGGCTACGGTGTGGTGTGTCAGTACAGACGAAGGAAAAACCAACCCACCATGGTATGCTGAGACTCCATGCAGATGGGGTGAGATGCCCTGTTTGTTCCAAAAAATGGAAAAGGGAAGATATCCTCTAAACCAAAAGGTTGGTTGACATGATCTTGTGAATGTTCCCTGATTTGTCCACATCTCTTCGGGAAAAGCGGCATCCATCTACAACTGCAGAAATGAATGGTCATCCACCATGGCACACATGGACTTAAAAGGAGAGCATGACCTGACAGTGTTAGACACTCCAGCTTTGGGAGGCACCGATGACCATCCAGGTCAGGGAGGAGACCACCGCATCACAAGACCCACTGTCGGGGGGCCGAGGCCTTCAGATCTGCTCTGAAGCACTACGCACACACATGCACCCATGCACACAGGCACACACACACACACACACACACGCACGCACGCACGCACGCACGCACGCACGCACGCACGCACGCACGCACGCACGCACGCACGCACGCACGCACACACACACACACACACACACACACACACACACACACACACACACACACACACACACACACACACACACACACACACACACACACACACACACACACACAAACACACATATATATATGCAATGATGCACAAAGGAAACACACACATACACACAATCCACACTATACTCACATACAATGAGCACATATATACAACACACACATACACACAATCCCATACATACAAACATTCATACACACAAACACACATACACACACACACACATACACACACACACACACACACACACACACACACACACACACACACACACACACACACACACACACACACACACAGACACACACACACAGACACACACACTTCTGTCTCATCTCTGGTCTTGTTTGGTCACAACAGGGCTATGGCTGGGGGCTGCCACGGGTCAGTAGGAGGAGGAGGAAAACAGGAATAACCCTGGTGGAAGATTAAAGGGTCCCAGCGGTTGTCCCTCTTTACCTTATTAATGCCCAATCTGTTAATCATACACTCGCTGAGGCTTTGAAGGCTTTCGGTTGATGATGCAGCCATTTAACTCACAGGGCAGATAAGTTTGATCAAAGCAGGAGCGCAAGCATAAGTTTGATCAAAGCAGGAGCGCAAGCATGGGTCACTGGTAAGGAGAAGGGGTGAGGGCTTAGAGCAGAAGAGAGAGAGAGAGAGAGAGAGAGAGAGAGAGAGAGGGAGAGAGAGAGAGAGAGAGAGAGAGAGAGAGAGAGAAGAGAGAGAGAGAGGAGAGAGAGAGAGGGAGAGAGAGAGGAGAGACAGAAGAGAGAGAGAGAGAGAGAGAGAGAGAGAGGAGCAGAGAGAGAGAGAGAGAGAGAGACGAAGAGAGAGAGAGAGAGGAGAGAGGAGAGAAGAGAGGGAGAGAGGGAGAGAGAGGACGGAGAAGAGAAGAGAGGATGAGACGGAGAGAGGAGAGAGACGAGAGCGGAGAGAGAGAGAGAGAGAGAGAGAGAGAGAGAGAGAGAGAGCGAGAGAGAGAGAGAGAGAGAGAGGAGAGAGCGAGAGAGAACGAGAAGGAGAGAGAGAGAGGAGAGAGAGAGAGAGAGAGAGAGAGAGAGAGAGAGAGAGAGAGAGAGAGAGAAGAGAGAGAGAGAGAGAGAGAGAGAGAGAGAGAGAGAGAGAGAAGAGAGAGAGAGAGAGAGAGAGAGAGAGAGAGAGAGAGAGAGAGAGAGAGAGAGAGAGAGAGAGATTTGTTAGTCATTCACATAAATATGTGAATATGTTCACATAAATATGCAGAAATATGTTGATTGATAGATAGGTATATAAATTGATAGATGGATGGATACCTGGATAACATTACTGCACTAATTTATTATGTATAGTATTTTCTGGACTATATTGGTACACAGTTCAATCCTCCATCCAAAAATCTTGCAATTGCTTGGAGTAAAATAAGATTAATAGCTCTAGAAATGTACAGTGCTGCAAACTTTGGCCAAGAAACAAAATGTCCAGTTAATCTGCCATAAACATTATTTTTTTTATAGATGGGAACTCCAACTTTTGTCTTCTGGAATCAATGAAATCCATGAAGACTTGATGTTCCATGATGTTCTCTGTATGCGTTCAGTGGAAGTGATGGAGAGAGAGGTTTCTTTTTAAGCAGAGGAAAATCCTCATCCATTATTCAGCAAAGTCACCAAAGACATGGGAGGTGAGACGCACTTACACAGGCAGGAGACATGGGCAGGTTTGATGTGATTCGATGACAGCGGCAGATGGGAGAGTAGGCCAAGCGACACAGCCAAGGGCTTTAGCCCTTCACACTTGTTCTGTGGCACTTGGCAAACCCTTTTACGGGAGGCCGTAAAGCCCCGTGCACATCATATCCATAGTTAATCCTCTCGGTCCCCAATGAAGACGCTGGTTTTCTCTAATGCTTCCTGACAAGGCTAAGTCACATGACTTGGGGAGCTTTTGTGTTATGACATGACTTAAAGGGGGGCCGTCTAGCTGGGTTTTCTGGGATGAGAGTGAGAGTGCTGCATCATGCATGTTTTGTGAAAAAATCAACTCAGTTTTCTTTCGAAAAGGAAATGTTAGAGCATTGACCTCATTGGTCCGGGGGTTTGGTTTCTCCATTGGTCAGGTTCTGAGAAATGAAATCAATGGTCCAACTTTCTTGTATAAAGCAGTCCACTTTAACCGATGAGAAACTTGCTTATTAAATATGTTTTAATTGTAATCACGCTAAATAAAAATGTGAAAAAATGTTTTATCATTGAAGAACATGCAGGTTCATGTGAGGGAAATTATTTTTAAAGACAAATAAATAACGGAAAACGTATACATAAGCATCAGCTCGAGGTAGACACTAGCCATACCTACTTGGCCGAGCACATATAGAAATCCTTATTGTACAATTCACATCACAGATTTGTTTTCGTGTGAAAATTCTAAATGCTGATCTTGCGATACTCAGTTGTGACACACGATCCATTAGCCTTCAGCCCTGTTAGTTTGACTCAATAATGAGCATCAGGATCCCTAGAAAAATGCAGTTCCAATTTCATCAGGCTTGAAAGAACAAGATGAGCTATATTAGCCTTGCATGCAAAGACAAGGTCAGCTGAGACAATGTCATCAAGATGAAGTCACACTTACATATTTATCACTGCATCAGTTTTAACAATTCATCAATATTACACTTTGTGGCACCCAGTTTGTTACATTTGTTTGTGTGTGTGCGTCTCTCATTCTCTCTCTCTCTCTCTCTCTCTCTCTCTCTCTCTCTCTCTCTCTCTCTCTCTCTCTCTCTCTCTCTCTCTCTCTCTCTCTCTCTCTCTCTCTCTCTCTCTCTCTCTCTCTCTCTCCTTCTCTCTCTCTTCTCTCTCTCTCTCTCTCTCTCTCTCTCTCTCTCTCTCTCTCTCTCTCTCTCTCTCTCTCTCTCTCATTCTATACCATAGAGAGTGGAGCTCTTGGTGTTTCCTTTTCCACACATTTGTCTCACTCTCTCACTCCCTTTCGGCCATCAGGAACGGGGAAGTCAAACCTCAGCAGTACACATGTCAGCCAAGGTGGAGCCCAGCGCTCTGCTGGTGTTAAAAGCATGTGCTCGCGGCCCTGGGCCTCAATAATAAATGACAGAGGCCACACACAAAAAAGTGATTCCCTCTTTCCTCTTCAATAGCATCACTTGGCGGTGGGCCATGAATTAGTAATGTGGATCAAACTGTAGCATAAGCGCAGATCAAGTATTTGCAAGGAAGCTGAGGGCATACGCTCCTATGAGATAATGTGAATGTTAACTGATGGGAATTGAAATGTTTTCTGTTCTTGTCACATGGATTTTTTATACGAAAAGAAAGTAAAGGTCTTCGGGATAGAAGTGTTTTGAATTAGTTATCAGCACTATACGGAGGTCTATCTTTAGAGATGAGATCTTCTTGGTGAATAACTAGAGTGAGGAAACATTTTATAATTTTGATTTTATAACCTTGATATGCATTTTGAAGTGTTTGATAAGCATTTTGTTTGCAGGTAAGTCTTTGTATATTATGTGTGTTTCTAGAAAATAAAATGCATCCGTAACGTTGGACATGACTCTGTACCAGGTCACCCCCTCTCGATATCCTGGAGGGGTGCAGGGTCTGGGGTGGAACCATGGCGACTTGTTCTGCAGAAGAAAAAAGACTAGAGGCCTGCTACTCCTATAACCCTATGGATAAATAAGTATATAAATGCCAATCGGTGCATGCTCCTGTTCAAAGCATCTTACCAACTCTGCAATTGCATACATGTCTTAGGCTGGGCCCAAAGTGGGGATTGAACCCCCTAACCCCAGGCCCAGGCCCAGGCAATCGATGCTGGACTGGTCCACCTGACACAGGGGTCCATACTGTGCAAAATGATCCATACCGTACCCAATGATCCATACTATACACAATGATCCATACTATACACAATGATCCATAGTGTACCCAGAGCTGTTTTGGAACACTGGATTATAATTGGTGCTTGGACTTACATAGTAATTTCAGTGAGTCACAACATCAATGTGAACTAAAATAACATTTCGTGGCGCTTTTCTGACCATTTTGCCTCGAATATCAAAACTGTGATTCAATCCAAAAATTGTATTGTGAAAAAAAATGCATCACACAGCATGCTTTTAATCATGACGTTTTGAACTGTTTGTGCAACCTTCACTTAATTCTCAGCACAAATGTCTTGTTATTTTTCAACAGAAAGTATCATTGAGATGGTTTGACTTTCCCTGCCACCAGCATGCTTTGATAGCTAATGTCAATCCTGTAGCTAAAGGGGGTAATCCAATTCTTCCGATTTTCCCTTCAAATATTTCACAGACGCTTGTGGTGTCATCTTCAATCAATGCTTGCTGATATCGGATTACGACAACACGTTTGAAAATGAAGTTGCAAAACCCCAAAAACTCCCCCCTCAGAGTCAGTTCAAACAGTTAGCCCTGCATGAAGTTTGGCTCCCAGTGTGTGTGTGTGTGTGTGTGTGTGTGTGTGTGTGTGTGTGTGTGTGTGTGTGTGTGCATGGGTATGTGGCATCTGCGTTGCAGCATTTCGATACACAGTACGCACTCTCAAAGGCCTACTTGTAGGGACTGGTTCCCAGAGCTCCATGCTGTAGCTTCCAGCCCGCGGTGATCAGACAGCGTATCTTAGTTCATCAAGCTCGTGGCAGCTATCAGCCAGTCTGCCTGTCTCACAGTGTTACATCTGCAGTCCTTCAAGTGACCTTTACTGTGGCTCTCGTTACCTGTATTGTACTAAGCCCATTCTGCCAATGGTTTCATTGGTTACCTTTTAATGTGACAGATGAATTCAGACCTGTTTTCCAAGCCGGGGCATTGCCCAGGATACAGAGACTCTGGCTAGCTTGAACATTGTGTTCATACCTTTATTTTAGATAGGACAATATCAGCATTATATCCAAACACATGTGGGAGATTATGTCATCTGATATTCAGACATCGGTAAGAATTAACAGCGTTGTTTGGCACGCAGATTTGGTTTTCTCATCCCAACGTGTACACAGCACGTCTCCCTGGGGTGGTAGCCGATACGTTCTCCTGCCGGGCGATATGGACCTGATAGCACATGTCAGGGGATCATATCATAATAAATCTCATTCACTAACATGCTGTTTTCTCAGCTCAAAGCGGCAGTCACTCTGGGACCTGCATTTAGCGTGGATAAAGCCACTGTTCAAATAGACTGAGAACACAAGCCTGGGCCGGCCCTCTGACACCCAGAGCCACCAGAGATTCAGCGGCCTGCTTTTTTTCTCCTTCTTTTCTCCTTGGTAACTTTCTGTCATCTGATATGAAACAAGCATTTATCAGGGATTATGATATTATTATAAGTCTCAAGGCACTGAATACTTTAGGGATTTGTTTGTCAGTGTTTCCATCCAAAGGAGGCAATCAGAGCATAAAATCAAAAACGTTCTAGAAGCGTGAAATAATTTGACACAAAAAATTTGCTATTGGGCAAGTGTGCTCTCAGGTGATGCATACTTGAATGAAGGCTGGGATGCGGGTTGGAGGATCAGTTGATCTCTTGGCTCCGCCGCGGTTGCCTTCTATTGTCCATAGAGAAACTCTTTACACTTGTTGCTCCATGAAACTGTGGTGACAGTGTGTGCGCATATACTACACTCAAAGCAAACACACTCAGAAATGCACAACCTCAAATGCACAAACATCCAAAAACATACACACGCTTGCTTCCTTGCACGCATGCCTGCACAAATGCATTCACTATGTGCGCATCTGTTTGAGCATGGGTGCATGTGTGAGTTTGTGTGTGTGGTCATGAATGTATGCACGGTTGTGCACACATTTTTCTGAGATATGTGCATTAAGCGCATGCATGTATATCCATGCATGTGCTGCAGGAGAAAAGGAAAAGCTGCACGGATAGAGCATGGGCCAGAAAAGGGAGGAGAAACTATTTCTCAGACCATCTCCTTAAGAAAAACCAAGAGGCTCTGTACTTGTTTAGTCTGTACTGCGCCAATTCACTACACATACATTCACTCACCAAATAACAGTGTCTCTTTGCTTTTGCTCCTGACTGGCTGACGTAAAGGGCAGGTCGCAGGCCATTCCGCGCTGCGCATCAAGGTGGTGTCTCCATGAGCCACCGTGGGGGGGCTCAGCCCTCCCATGGTCGGCAAACAGTCAATGGTTAATATACTATATATATATATATATATATATATATATATATATATATATATATATATATATATATATATATATATATATATATATACATACAGGAATAGTAGAAACTAGCACACCCCTTCAGCTGCCGAGAATACTTATAGACAGATGGATGGATCTCTAGATGAATAGATAGATATATTGATAGAATGATAAAAGGATAGAGAGAGGGGAGAGAGAGAGAGGGAGAGAGAGAGAGAGACAGAGACAGAGACGAGAGAGAGAGAGAGAGAGAGAGAGAGAGAGAGAGAGAGAGAGAGAGAGAGAGAGAGACAGAGAGAGACAGAGAGAGACAGATAGATAGATAGATAGATAGATAGATAGATAGATAGATAGATAGATAGATAGATAGATAGATAGATAGATAGATAGATAGATAGATAGATAGATAGAGATAGATAGATAGATAGATAGATAGATAGATGATAGAAGATAGAGATAGATGAGAGATAGATAGAGATAGATAGATAGATAGATAGAAGATAGATAGATAGATAGATAGATAGATAGATAGATAGATAGATAGATAGATAGATAGATAGATAGATAGATAGATAGATAGATAAGATAGATAGATAGATAGATAGATAGATAGATAGATAGATAGATAGATAGATAGAGTAGATAGATAGATAGATAGGTAGGTAGGTAGATAGGTCGGTCGGTCGGTCGATGAGAGATAGAGAGATAGAGAGATAGAGATAGATAAATAATGACCCAACCATATATTTTGTTTTCAATAATATTTTCTGTCTTTATTGTTTTACAAATATTAAGTTATCCACAAAAATAAAATAACTTAAATAATAACCATATTAAAACGTTAAAAAAATACATACATACTTACATACAATTTGCGACATGAAAATAACTAACATTTTGGTGATGTCACCAAAGATTCCTGAACAATATATTTCATGTGCAAACAACCTAAATCTGCATTTACAAAAAAAAAAAGTTTTATAAATTAATTACACAAACGGGTAAGACATACTCATTGTAAGATCTGGGACATCTGGGAAAGTTGTTGGTTTACTGCCCATACCTGCCTTGAGCTGCCGCTATACATTGAACTAGTCCATCAAGACGACCCCAACCAGTACATCTGAGGTTACAGTTAGCAACATACAGGTGAGACAGTACAGAGACACAACAGACTATGGCTAGTTTACACAGGGGCACACTGCGTCACAAGACAGGGGATGGACCAGCGATGACACACGACGTACACTCGTACTTGTAGTGGTTTATCACTATGTGTTTGTGTTTTGTGCGCTCCCGTACAACAAGAGACCGACTCCACTGCGCGCTTGTTCTAAAAGCTTTTCAACTTTTGCACTGAACTTCTGAGCATCATCGTTATGATTTTGATGTCAATCAAATGTGCAGCACCATGCTGGAGCACGTAGCAGTGGACGCCACTGGGTGTAGCCCCACGCAGCCCCCCCCACGCCACTGGGTGTGAGGAATCCCTGTCGTCAGGGAGAAGGGCCAGGGTGCTCGGAGAAATGGAGGTGTTGGTTCCCCCCCCCCCCCCCCCCCCCGAGGCCCACATTGGCTGAAAACCATTTAAGTTCTGCGAAAGAAAAGCCCCTTGTACACAAGGTCATTTAATGTGACGGAGCACCAGGAGAAGAGACATCTCATCAGTCCCCTCGTCTCTGAACACACAGTGGATCTCCTCTTTTTGATTCAGGCTGTTACAATAACAACGTTGGGGGCGGGGGGGGGTTCTTTATGGTATTTTATTTGTAGTTTAAAGATGGAAAACCAAGTGACATTATACCTGAGGTTCTGTGATAGATTGGGTCATTCATACCACACACAACACAGAGAGCTGGAGCACTAGGGGCCCTGTTTAGATGGTGGGTTGGAACTGGGTGTTGAGAATTATGTCTTGGAGTTCATCATAACATCGTAACATGGTACACAGTGGACGTGTGTTGGTTGAAATATATTAAGACTCTTGTACTAGGAAGCATAGAAAGACCCACAACTTACTATCAGGCCCTCTGTTTTGTGTCTGTGTCAATAGCTGCTATTTCAACAAGGATATTTTGGTGTGTATACTGCAGGGTTCAACTGAATATTTCATTGGCTGTCCAGCTGCTTGGTCTGAAAGGACCCTTCTCAATCATTCGGTTTCCTTATTTGGAGAGATACCAGGCTCCCTCCTGATGGCCATCCTGTTGACACCTTTAGTTCATCGTGTTTCGTACTCTTATCCTTTTTTTCCTGATGAAAAACATCAACGACTTAGACCTTTCCAGTCCTGTTGGCTTTTCCCCCCCGCAGAATACCACTCGGATATTGGTGGGACAAACAATAAACTGTAAAGCCATTTGCTGGTTTCAATTCCATTTGCTCGAAAAATCACAAATTCTGAGTTCTGTTTCCCGTCATTGTTGAATCAGCGTTCAACGACACCGTCTGTCTCGGGAGAAAAGCAAAGTTCACTCTCTCTCTCTCTCGAGCTGGGACTGATCTGTCATATGCGCTTGCACATGCTCAGTCTTTCCTGCATGCACACACCACTGTACATACTGTATATATTCAGAATCAGGCCAAGCCCCTCCTCCTCCTCCTCCTCCTTTCCCATTGGCTGTTTGGACAGGACAGGAAGTTCATCAGCACAAGCAAGGGAAGAGTGGAAAGTGCATTTTGTCACGTTAGTCAACCCCTCTTTGTCTGTCCGTCTGGAAAATAATAACAATAATAATAATAATAATAGCATTTTAAAAATAGTTTCTTGGTGGTGGTGGTGGTGGTGGTGCTTGTCGTTGCCATGGTCACCGTCTCCCTTCACTTGCACACGCTGACCCACTCTGTGATGCGGCACTCGGCACACACCACGTAGCAGCACCAGTGGAACTTGCAGTTGCAGCGCTCGCTGCGCGTCTGCTGCAGGATGTTGTGGCCGCGGCCGCAGCACAGGCTCTCGCAGCGGTCCATTCCCGGGCTGGTCTTGTTGCAGATGCGGCCCTGCGTGCCACTGGAGTCGGAGCCCAGGTCGCGCTCGCAGAAGTCGGGGGACTTCTCGAAGTACACCAGGTCGTTGATGCTGGGCTGCTGGCGGCGGCGGTGGGGGTGCGGGTGGTGGTGGTGTTGGTGGTTGTGGTGGCCGTGGTGGTTGTGGTGGTTGTTGTTGTTGTTGCTGGGATGGTGGTTGCTGTGGTGGTTGCTGCTACTGCTGCTGCTGTGGTGGCTGCTGTGGTGGTGGTTGCCGTGGTGGTGGGAGTGGTCCAGCTGCCCCGTGTTGCGGTTGTGGGCCTTGATGAGCGTGGCGCTCTGGAAGCGCTCCCTCAGCAGGGAGCCCACCACGCGGAACTCAGGGGTCACCTGCCAGCACGTCTTCAGCTGGCAGCTCCCCGACGTACCGTGGCACTTACACTTCCTCCGCATGTTGCTGAGCACCACCTGAGAGAGAGACACCCGCAGAGAGAGATAGAGAGAGGAGAGAGAGAAGAGAAAGAGATAGAGGGAGAGAGAGAGGTGAGAGAGTGGAGACAGAGGACAGAGAGAGAGAGAGAGAGAGAGAGAGAGAGAGAGAGAGAGAGGAGAGAGAGAGAGAGAGGAGAGAGAGGGTAAGAGAGGAGGGAGAGAGCAAGGAAAAGGGGATCAATACATTTGTTTGTTATAACGCAATGCCATGCATGATGTATTTAACCTTGTTCCAGGGCAGTGCTCCCACAGGGGTACTGCCCGGGAGACGGGATGGAGGAGAGGATTGAACAAATTGTTCTCAGTTGAAAAGCTCAATCACACACCGTAGACCGATGCAAGCACAGCACCGGCACAAAGAACAAGTAGAAATGTGATTTTTTTTCTTTACTAATGATGCTATGTCAATTATTGCCACACTTTATTATCAGTGAGCCCTGTGCCAGCCGTATCCCAAAATGATGAAATCCCAGTGACTTATGCATGCATGAATTATGATCTGCTTTAGGATTTGCTTTTCTATTCATCACTTTTCTGAGCAAGGGGCTCATTTATTTAATTTGAAGGGAATTTGAAGGGATTAATGGCTTTTCATTATGCAACAATTAGGAACTTCTGCCAAGAACAGTGGGAATGTGTGCGCTAAAAGGTAAGTAGACGTTAAGGTGCTCAGCACTGTTATTGTTTATCTTTAGTGTATCGTCTTGATTTAGAATGCAACTGTAGGCAGCATAACATGAACACTGACACTTATGTGTAGGACTGAATTATCCTGTTCAGGTTTGATGTTTCCTTTCATCCACTCAAATGACACAACACACACACACACACACACACACACACACACACACACACACACACACGACTCTCTCACTCTCTTTCAGCAAATGCTGCACCAACGCACCATGCGTCCCCTCAAACGTTATGTATACTGAAGTCTTATTGTGTCTGAATGTGTATGTGTGTGTGTGTGTGTGTGTGTGTGTGTGTGTGTGTGTGTGTGTGTGTGTGTGTGTGTGTGTGTGTGTGTGTGTGTGTGTGCATGTGTGTTTGTGGATGTGAGTGTGTCCGTCATCCAATAGTGACAGGAACACCAGGCCACCGAAAGCACTGACAGATGCCGTTGCTTGCACCCTTTCTACCCACACACGCAGACACACACAAATGTAAAATTACACACACACACACACACACACACACACACACACACACACACACACACACACACACACACACACACACACACACACACACACACACACACACACACACACACACACACACACATACACACACACACACACAGAAATACAACAACACAGATGTACACACACTGAACACACACAACACACACACACACACACACACACACACACACACACACACACACACACATGGAGATACAGATTCAGAGAAAGACAAAGATCACCCACGTCACACACAAATAAACGCAAACTGACACAAAGCTGTCACGAAAAACAAACACATATTTAGTTACACAGAGGGCCAAACATGTACAGTGCACACACACAAACAAGGTGAATCCCACCCATAAAAGCACAATGTGTGTGTGTGTGTTTACGAGAGAGAATGAGACAAAAAAAAGAGAGAGAGAGAGAGAGAGAGAGAGAGAGAGAGAGAGAGAGAGAGAGAGAGAGAGAGAGAGAGAGAGAGAGAGAGAGAGAGAGAGAGACAGAGAGAGAGACAGAGAGAGAGATAGGGGCCTCAGATCAAATCGAACCAGATAAGATAGAGTTCTTACTGTGAGAATGTAAACAGAGTATTGAGTTTCTATTCAAGTGCATTGTTTTTATTTTATTTCTCTTTCCCGAGCCACATTGACCAGCTCTGACGGGGGGATCCCGAGGCGTTCCCAGGCCAGTGTTGAGATCTAATCTCTCCACCTAGTCCTGGGTCTTCCCCGAGGTCTCCTCCCCACTGGTCGTGGCAGTCGGCATCCTTACCAGATGCCCGAACCACCTCAACTGACTCCTTTCTAAGCAAAGGAGCAGCGGCTCTAATCTGAGCTCCTCACGGATGACTGAACTTCTCACCCTATCCGTAAGGGAGAAGCCAGCCACCCTCCTGAGAAAACTCATCTCGGCCGCTTGTACCCGTGATCTTGTCCTTTCGGTCATCACCCATCCCTCATGACCATAGGTGAGGATAGGAACGACGATTGACCGATAGATCGAGAGCTTTGCCTTGCGGCTCAGCTCTCTTTTTGTCACAACGGTGCGGTAAAGCGAACGCAATACCGCCCCCGCTGCTCCGATTCTCCGGCCATTCTCACGCTCCATCGTCCCCTCACTCGCGAACAAGACCCCGAGGTA
>OLKM01000955.1:115547-136381 GCA_900291075.1 Melanogrammus aeglefinus | reverse complement strand
TGAGCATGTTGTGCGCAAGTGTGGCATGTGTGTGTGGTAGCTCGTCTACAGTACCTCAACACTGTTAATTACACACGCTGCCCCGATGTCGTTCAATGCTGTATTCAAGCATTTGTGTGTCGTGTGGGTGTGTTTATGTGTTTTCCAGGAGCGAGAATCTATGTGCAGATGTGTTTGGTTCCCCTCTGCATGTCTACATCCGTCTATGTACAGTATTATGTCTCGGCAGATGCACACGATGTGCAGGCACGCATGTGTGTGTTTGCTTTTCTTAAAAGAGCCCCTCTGAGCTCTGCCAATGCGTGTTGTTGCAGAGTGCTGATGGAGGAGAGAAGGTGTCTGCCAATGTTGCTATCTCTGATCACAGGATGTTTATGGGCTGTGCAGGCCCTATGAATACACTGTGGGTAAGAATATGCCTAGGCAGAGGGAAACACAATGTGGTCGGCGTCTGACGATTAAAGCATTTTGTCTCTTATTAGTCAGGCTGAAGTAGTGGACTTATTAGTGGTCTTATAAGTCGGAATCGCTTGATCATAAAACCGGACAAGATTGCTGCTGGGTGTTCGCCGCAAGTCTTCAGACATCATGAAGGAACAGTTTTGCTCAGAACGAAATAAATCCCACCTGCACACGGACACACACACACACACGCACACGCACACGCACACGCATACACACACACACACACACACACACACACACACACACACACACACACATGCACGCACACACGCACGCACACACACACACAAACACACACACACAAAAACACACAACACAAAAAACACACCACATTTCTCTCTACAAACCTTCAATATATGAGAGCTCCACAACACCACCACACCACACACACACCACCACCACACACAGCACACACACACACACACACACACACAACACACACACACTAGAGACACACACACACACACACACACACACACACACACACACACACACACACACACAGACACACACACACAAGCACACACACACACACACACACACACACACACACACACACACACACACACACACACACACACACACACACACACACACACACACACACACACACACACACACTCATGATCATACATTGTAATTAAATATCCAAATATCCTTGTCAATCACAGTGCAGAAGCTGCATAGCTGCATACTGTCACCCCACTCTGACAGGACTCGACAGAGCAGGGCCAGGGGGGAGGGCGCCTCCTGCTCGCCTGGCTTTAGCCTAACACTGCAGCACCAGACACGGGGGTCAGGACGGGGCACATCGCCATAGGACCCATGCCCAGGCGAAAGTGAAAAAGAAAGGCCTTCTCTTCTAACACAGCCTTCCCCGGACGGATCCCACGGCGGGAATCAGCCCTGGTACCTCCAGGTCATGGAGGCCCCCCATCTCCCTGGGGAAGAGGGGGGCCTGGTGGTCCCAGTCTCTCTGAGGGAGGGGGCCTTCAGGTTACCACCAGCCGAGTGAGTGTCCAGACAGGCTGCGGTTAAAGAACGGCTTCTCCTCAACAGGCCTTGAGTCATCACAGTGGTCATAGATGTAAATGAACCATGGTAAACTTTGCTGCATGTTTTCTGTCCCACGTCGCTCCACCCGATGACTCCTACTCCTGCTAGCAAAGTAGTGGAGTGGTCTGTGTGCAGGAAACATGGAGGAAATGAACCATATACTAAGATAGGTGTAGAAAGATTTAAATATACATAAATATATATGAAGCAGGGATGGGGATAATGATAAGTGCAATACAAACGTTGCGGGGGGAGGGGGGTCCGTCTCTGTCTCCTCAACCTTTCAGCAGCCGATTCCATCTGCAGAATCGGCCCCACTGGAGAGCAGTTAGAGGGGGAGGAGGGGGAGCAGCAGAGGGAGGCAGGCAGGGAAGGAGGGAGGGAAGGAAGGGCAAATCTCTTTCTACTTTCCGCCCTGGTGTTTGAAGTCTAAAATCTTTTGCAGGGTTTTAAACATCTGTTTCCAAACTGCCAGCAGCCACTAATTAGGGCTAAAAACAAGACGGGACGCCGTGAGAACCCAGGGGTGGGCATGAGGCGACATGCACACCCCACTGCAGCGCTGCAGAGAGGAACACACTGCATTCCTCCTGCAGGCGGCTTCTATCTGGCTACGGGACGGGGTCGGGGCGGCATGGTCGGGGAAATGGGGGGGGACGGGGAGCGCGGAGGATGGAGTGCGCTGGAGGAAGGGGGGGTGACAGAGGGCTATTTTGAGGGCCCACCTGCTAGTGTTTGTGTGTGTGTGTGTGTGTTTGCACATGTGTGTGTGTGTGTGTGTGTGTGTGTGTGTGTGTGTGTGTGTGTGTGTGTGTGTGTGTGTGTGTGTGTGTGTGTGTGTGTGTTTGTTCGTTTCTGTATATATGTTTGTGTGTGTTTGTGTGTGTGTGTTTGTTTGTTTCTGTATATGTGCTTGTGTGTGTTAGTGTGTGCGTTTCTTTGTGCATATGTGTGTTTGCTTGTGTGTGTGTGCGTGTGTATGTGCATGTTTGTGCGTGTGTGTGTGCGGGCGCATGCAAGCATGTGGTGTGCTTGGGGTTTATGTTTTTCTCTCCTCCTGTTTGAAGTGATCAAGGTGAACAGTGCTCGGTGACAGCACCTTAATGAGTCAGACTTTACACGCTCCCCCCCCCCGCCCCCCCCCCCCGCCAACCTCATTCTCCCTCTTTTTTCTCTCTATAGGTATTCATTTCCTCAAGCCCCAACACTTTTTTTATATCATTAGACAGAGTACAGTGATTGTTTGGTAAAATCAAATTATTACCTTGGATTATGTAGTCTTTATAAGTATCAACTCTTAGTAGCATATATTGAGAAAGCCTTTCCCTCATACAACTCACTAAGATGTGTGAACCAGAGGCCAGAACACATTGATAGTACAATGTTTGAAATCATCTGAATAAGCGTATGGCTGTTTTTAAAGCAAGGCTTGCTGCCTTAAGTCTCAAACAGTTTCTACATCATCATCATCATCATCATCATCATCATCATCATCATCATCATCATCATCATCATCATCATCATCATCATCATCATCATCATCATCATCATCATCATCATCATCATCATCATCATCATCCATCACCATCATCATCATCATCATCATCATCATCATCATCATCATCATCAACACTGTTCTCCCAACATATCAACTAATGCTCATCCTAAAACCTGCACATCTCAAGGCCATGCTTCTCAATAGTTCCGACAGAGAGTTCAGAGTCAGTGAATTTGTGATTATAGGAGAGAGAGGTGTGCGGGCACGTGTTGCCTGCGCCATTTGAAGATACACCCACCTGCATTGGCTCAATTAAATGCAGCGTTACATAAACATGGGTGTGATACGCGTGGTATTTGGAAGTGTCAAGAAGACTGCATAGTTTGAAGATTGTGCTTGACAGGACTCGGAGCAAGGTTGTTTAGTAGTTAGGCTGTTTGACTCCAATCCATAAAGTTCTTGATTCAAAGCCCAATTTCCCAATTCTTCCTGCAGGCATCCTTGAGCAAGATGCCCTAACCCCTAGCTCCTCACATCTCATCATTCAAATCATTCACAGTCCCATTCCTGATAGTACATACTGCCAGTATTCAATGTTTCAGGAGGAACTTAGTAAGAGTAATAAGTATGTATCTTAATGCTTAATGTGGCTTGAAGGTTTCTGTCTATGTATATGGTAGTGTATATATATTATATATATATACAGTATATACACACATTACCATATATATATATAATATATATATCTACATATATAATATATATATATATATATATATATATATATATATATATATATATATATATATATATATATAATATATATATATATATATATATATATATAATATATATATATATATATATATATATATTATACACATAGGCACACATAAAAATTTCGCTGCATAACATTTGTGTTTGTGATAAATAGGGGTCTGTATGTGTATCTTATGCACATAAATATCGCCATGATAATATAGTTTTGTGTTTGTTTTGAGTAAATTCCTAACATTATTCAATTTTTGAGATTGCAGGTTATGCAAGGGGAGATCCCAGGGGGTCATGCATTCTGTTTGAAGAAGACAGCCATGAGCAGGTAGAGTAGGAAAGCACAAGGCCACTTGTTCACTTCAAACTCTCCAAGGTCCTCCAAAGTCACCGCTCGGTGTCTGATTGGGCTGAACCCAGGACTCTCCTAGCCTTGTTCACTGCAAAGATTGTCTCTCCTAAATTAAGGGCGTCGCTTCGATGCCGCTGAGATTCCTCGGACCAAAACGAGCGAACATGAGGTCAGAGAGGTCATAGAGTTGTTCTTTGTTAAACAGCCTAGGCTGTAGCCTTTAGGTTGTAAACCAAGCAAATATTAAGATACACAGTAAAACCATATTGACCAATGTTACAGTAGCTATATTAAAGTGGAACGTACACAAAGTAGGGAGTGAAGGTTAATGAAAGTATGGGTCTACTCTTCACTGTTTACTACAGTTGACAACAGTGAAGTAATGTTTCTTTCAATTATTACCTCTTTCACACTTAGGGAGCAGCCATCATTGATTAATACACAGCCAGTCAACTTGTACTCTTATCCACCTTGGGGCCATACTGTACCCTCGCTTCTTTCTTTGACCATTAACATACCATTTAGTTTTGAAGTATCTCCCTGAATATTCCACGTCTCTGAACTTACGACATATATGGTTGTGTACATACAGTAACTACTTCAAATCAATGTGCTTGAGCTATCATCATGAAATGTATTTGTAAGGTATTGAAAAACAATTCTTCCACAAAACCGCCCTCTTTAGCATGCATTGTGCCTATGAGTTATGGCTTCCTGCAGCACGCGGTAAAATAAACTTCACTGTACGTTCTTAGATGTCTTTGTTTCAACCGTCTTTGGCGTCATTGTCTTGTGTTGTGCGTCAGTCCTTCAACATAAGACACAGCCCGCCCACTAATAGCTTTTCTCTCATAAAAATCCATCACTGCAGGTGAGGGATTCTTGGCAAAAACAGCAAATCATTAATCATTCTCATACAGAACTCTATCGACCTCATTATGTCGGAATGGAAATTGCTTTGAGGGTTTAACTGCATACTATCTGTTCATTGAGTCAATGGCAATACCCAACATTTAACCCACAGGCTTACCTCGTTCTGTTTCATTTACAGTTTGCATTCCTGAGTCCTCATAGCTCTCTTCATATCCCTGATGTACGTATCGGTGAACTAACATCCAAGCTTTAAGATGGAGACCGCTCTAAAGCAGAGGTTTTCCATGGTCGTTTAAGGGATTAGGGGTAGGGGGTGTTTTTACAACGCGGGTCTGTGAAGCCATTTGAGAAATTGGTAATTGATGATTAGAGCAGAGAAACTTAAAAAGTCCAGTATAAATGCTGACTCAACCAAATTGAAATTCTACAGCGTCAACTTCCCTCCTGAACTGAGCCTACCAAACGTTAGGTATGAGAGAGCCCTGAGCTTCTAGGCCGGGAGCAGGGCTCCATCCGGCCATCACTCCCTCCACATATAGTGTTTTGTCTGCTATAATCAAGGAAACCAGAAGTAAGCTGATGGAGAGATAGAGGCCCAATTTACACAGGAAGAAGCAAAGAACAATGAGCAATTTTGGGCTGCTCCTTGTCTGTGCAGCGCTTTGGTGGCTGGGAGCTATCGTGGCTTATCTCTGTCTTTTTACCTCTCTGTGTCCTCACCCCCAGGGAGGGAGACGGGTGGATGGGGACGGGGATGGGGGGGGGGGGGGGGGGGCGTTATTGATCGACATCCCACTCAATCAACCTCAAAAAGCAACTTTCTCAGAGAAATCATGCAAAAACGGACAATGAACGGACAAAAAACTGAAAAAAAATACAGACAGTCAATGAATAATAGGCAGTGGAGGAAACCCTTGATGGAGGAAACTATCAGCTTTCCATATTTTGCAGGTTGCATCACTGACCAAAAGGCTCTTCAGAGGGTCTTCAAAACTCCTTTACATAACAGGCAGGGATCCACCAGCCATGTTGGATATCTACTCCACAAGATGCCCCGCAAGCTACAGACTAGTCTCTCCACTGGGCTGGCAAACAGTACGGGAGTGTCCAGTCCCACACTAACAGACTCCCCAACAGCTTTTACCTCCAAGCAAAAAGCTTATATTTATTTATTTAAGTTTATTTTATTATCGCTCACTTGCTTTCTTTTGTGCACTATCTCTCCATCGCTTTTCTCTTTCCTTTTTACGTTTACCTCGCAATCCGCTCATTTCTCAGTAGGTTACACATCTGACTGCTGTCCATGTGATAAATAAACTTGGTTTGATTTGTCTCCACATGCTGCTGTCACTGAGTCACCGTATCGGTCCCACTTTGCGATTGCACTTTGCGATTTTTGTATTTCTTATGCAACAACGTATACGACCATGTCAGTAGAAATTCTAAAGATAAAGGATTCATATCTCTGTCATATCGCCCTGCCCTATTGCTCATTATTAAGCCCACTCCTGACATATAACAAATCAAGTCACATTCCATGCTCCTTTGTGAAGTGTAGACCTCGTTAGTCATTATACTGTACTGGCCTGGCCTGGCTCGCTTTGACTCGGCACATAGCCCAGTGCGGCTGGGATTCAAATGTCCAATACAAAATGGCGAGGTGTGTCTTAAACTGATGAAGCATTTTTCTTGAGTCGATGAACAAAACATAGCCTTAATGTAGGCTATTTGTTTTTAAATGATGGCCATCTGTTAATTTAAACGTATTAATTTAAAATACATGATATATATTTGGTTTGTTTCAGGCAAGTTTTAAACGATTTCTTCCAGATTAATCTTGTTTACACGTTGGACAATGTTTCAGACATATTTCTCAGTGTGCCGCACAATATTGATATTAGGAAAAAACATGTTGAATGTCTAGTCCGAGGTCTTTAGATAGAGGCTATTCTGAAAGAAAGGAATCCTTTTTCATCATATCTTCAAACAAAAATCACTGCCGTGCACTTCTATCTAAACTTTAATTTTAATTAGCCTCAGGTAGTCATAGGAATAAATGATGATTAACAAATCAAGCTACTAGCTTCTGTGTGCATAGATATGCATCTAAGACAGAAGAACGCAATGAAATTGTAATTTAATTGATCTATATCGCTACAAATTGGGAGACAGCTTCTTGCTCTAAACAGCGAGCAGGGCTGACACCTCCCTGAGGAGGGTTGTTGGCCCGCCTCCGAGACAGTCCATCTCAGGCGTGAACTGGCACAGTGTGGTTTGTTTAAACGGGAAACGAAAACGCACTTCAGAACAGCAAGGTATGACTCGGTGCGGCCAAAAGTGCCAATGGACAAAGGCCAGACACAAACAGGGAAACCCGGGGGGAGGGAAAAGGGATATTTCTGACATTTGTCGAGGGAACCCCATAGGCCCAAAAAAGTTCACTTCCAGGCTTTGGGACTTCTGAGTGATTGGCTCTATTGTGGATCTCGCCAACAAAATCAAAGTGTGTTATTCGTTGTGGGACGTGATCACTGGCCCTCAGGCCCTAAGTACACCCACTCTACAGCTGTTTATCTTCTGTTTTCCGAGCCGTATACAGTGGAAGCTATTGTAAAATCGACAATAGCTCTCTTCACCATCCATCCAGCAAATCATCTAAATTCCTAACACGCGTATTGCTGATCAATGTACTTTATATTACCATCAAGTGATATCATACAACTTTCTCTAATCAAATGTTTTTTGTTAGTTGGTAACTTAATTTGGTAAATAACAGCAGTCGACATAAAACGGAGAAGACAATATAATTTGGCCTTTTAAATTTGTCTTAGAATGAGCTGCTGAACCTCATGAAATCCTGTGGATGTGTTTTTTACGACACAAGGGAATGAGTAAAATCCCAATTGGGCCGGGAAACTTGTTCAGCACAGAAAATAATAAAGGGAGAGTGGAACAAACATTTACAAAAAGGCACAGGCAGACTTGTTGAGACACACATGCATAGGCGCGCACGCACACACACACACACACACACACACACACACACACACACACACACACACACACACACACACACACACACACACACACACACACACACACACACACACACACACACACACGCACGCACACACACACGCACGCACACACACGCACGCACGCACACACACACACACACAGCATCAAGTGATTTATGTCTGTGCTCACTCGCAAGAAATGCGGGAGCGACAAAATCCTAAGGCCATTTTCGCAGGAACTGTACCTAATAAAACGTCAGTTACGGATGGTGTGCCTACTGTATAATTACAGCCCAGCCCCAGACTAAACAACCCACCCCTCCCTTGACAACAACAAACTACCTTTAGCAGTCTTCTCCCATTCCTGCCCCCCTCCCTCGCCCCCTACGCACTCTTCTTACCTGCCTCCCAACTCTGTTATTGTGCAGCCTCATGCGCGCGTGGATGTCCTTGTAGGTCTCACGGGCGTCCAGGAAGTCTTGCGAGAACTTCTCCCCGAACTCCACGTCGGGGCTGCAGCCGCCCCACTCCCAGGAGTCCTGGGGCCCCGGCAGCTCGGCAGGGAAGTGCTCCATCACCCCGTGCACCATGCCCTTGCCCCGGTGGATGGCCTCCATCTGCAGGTGGTGCAGCTTGATGCGGAAGGCTTCCTCGTCGCCGCGCCGCTTGTCGTCACAGCCGCAAGCCTTCAGCTTGCCCATGGAGCAGGCGTTGGCCACAGCGTGCACCACGCCCGCCGCCGCGATAGCGTAGGCAAAGGCGCTCTCACGGAAGCCTGAGGGGGGGGGGGGGGCAGAGGGATTGAAGGGTTTTGGGTGAGAGATGACTGAGGGATAATCCAGTGAGGGGCAGTATAGTAGGATAGTCCAGGATTGTTGGGCTCCCAATTGAAAAGGTCTTTGGTTCAAACACAGTCAATCTGCATCCACAGTGGCAATTTGATGGGATGTATCTGGATTCACCATAGATTGTAGTGGCAGTATGCTAGAAGATGGTGGGCAATGCTGAGGGACATGAAATGGGTCAAAACGTGTCTTGAAGTGAGTGGTTGTTTTTTTCAGTGGAAAACCATAAAAGATATGGTGGTGTATGATAAACATAGCTGCAGAACAAAGCACACATATACACCCGAACTGATAGGTCATGTCATTTGTGGGACCACATCTATATATAATCCATCTCTGTGATGCAGCCTACTTTAACTCCAAAACAAACTGTGGTATTTTCAAGGGGACTACAGTTGTGGTGGTTCTTCCTGTATTTATCCTATATTAACGGCAGAAGTAGCATAAACAACCCCCTCTTCCCTTATAAAAGTTTCCGTAGTTAGCTAACTTGGTTCCAAAACCCTAAATCTTGACTCAGTTTAAAAACGGTGGCAGAGGAAAAACTTGACTAGCTTATTCCTTTAAAGTCTTTTTGCTTAATTGGCTTTTAAAAGCTGGTTCACATGTGTTTCCTACACGTAAAATTATGTTATACAACAGGTTAGTGAAGCAAGTCAGGAACGTACACAGGGCTAGAGTGTGGATGCAGCGAGGAACTTCCAGGACAAAAGTGAAATGAGCAGTTGCCAAACATTTCCGTGCTGCATCTCTGAGGAGCATCTGAAAGAGCAGACCTCTCCCATCAGAGCACTCTGTGACATCATGCTCATAAAGAGGCCATGGTCTCCGACTGCCTTCACCACCATGCACAGAGAACAACCAAACCAAAAGAGTGTTAGCTGTTTCAAGAATATGTACATATCTGTCTATACAATAAGACACAATATGATTAACATTTATCTACAACATTCTCCTTTTTGTCAGTGCTGCTAAAGATTTGATTTGACTTTATTTGATTTATTATTATTTGCGGTTATGGTATAAGAGCACAAGCAGAGGAATGAATAATGTCAGAGGCAGTCTTCACTAGTTCACTTCTATCATGAAGATTCTTGCTGGCCCAAAGCGCTAAGCTAGTTGTGTAGCAGTGCTGGCCTGGGCTGGCTGGGCTCTGTTTGTGGTTAGCGAACATCAAAGCATGGCTGACTCATCGTGTATTTGGAAACCTATTTGTAATGAAATACCCACAGAAGCGTGGCTCTTCTCTACATCTCCTCTACTGTATAATATGTCCCTGGAAGTGATGAAGATTTAATGGCAATGTATCTCTAGCAGGCTGACATTTGGATTACTTTGATGTTTGATGTTAGGTTATTGTTATGTTCGTGTTTCAAACCCCAACAATATGGTTCAGGTTAGGAATACAGAAGCATATGTAAGAAGACAATGTTTAAGTAAATACAAGCTTTACTATCCTTTCATCTTCAGTTGATAATCACATCCCACTCCTTTTTCAATTATTAAAACAACAATTTTTTTATCTGTATTAGTACTTCTGTAATTGTGACACATGGCTGCCGACAGGAACACGCACACAGCCACACACATGGACACCGGAATACACACGCAAACATCCACACGCACAGGTGCACATACTAGGAAGAAGCCATAAGTACATGGGGAATGGGAAGACATTTCCCTCACTGTGTGTTTCTCATTGGACCTCAGTTCAGTGGGTTTCAGCAGGCACCCTTCAGCTCCTTAAGAAACAGACACACTGGCAATCGCTTACTGATGGAGAAAATAGGGAAGATTATAATGGAAACTTAAAGAACACATAAGAAGAAACCACTCGGGCTTTATTGCTCACCACTCGCGGGGGGAAGTGATTCAGGCGGATAAAACGGTTTAAATGCTATTTCTCTTTTTAGCTTCCTTGGTATTCCTAAAGAATTCAAACATCTTCTGTTTCGTTCAATTATAATGTATACATTTCTCAACAACTGTGTTTTGGTATTGACAACTTCTCCCCCTTATCCCCAGTAAGCTGAATGCTTCCTGAGGACAGAACGCAGTCGGAGGAGACGTTCCTTTACTTGGACCAGAGGAGGTGTATTTAATACAGCCTTAAACACACATTGACATTGTTGCCAAAGGTATATTGATTATGTACAATGCACCCCGGGTGCTATTTTTTGTCATATTGCATTTGAACATGTCACTGGCTGTCGTGTCAGGCTTCCTTGGACCTGCTGCATTGTGCTTGTTTCCTTCGTTACCCAGAATGACAGTCGCTACCCCCTCTTAACTTCAGGAGGCAACATTCTGTACATTTATAAGTATACAGTATAGATATTAATCAAATGTAATATTGCTATAGGCATATATGAAGTTATATTGTGAAAGTTAATTGTGAAAGCTATATAGATATTTTACAGTATGCTATGATACAACAGTATCCCCCGCTGCCGATCAAATTTGACCGTCCTGTTGTGACAACTGCTGCGGGATTAGTCTGGTTATTTGGCTGGGAGAGCCAGCAGCGCTAACTTTAGCTTAGTCTGTGCAGTGATTCCCCCAGCACTGTATGGTTAAGGCGGCCTTAGCAACAATCGGGCCCCCTTGACTAACCCCCCCCCCCCACACACACACACACACACACAGCACACACACACAAACACACACACACACCACACACACACAACACACCACACACACACACAGACACACACACACACACACACACACACCACACACACACACACACACACACACACACACACACACACACACACACACACACACACACACACACACACACACACACACACACACACACACACACACACACACACACACACACACTTTTCGGTATGCAGCTATTACGGAGGCTAGCTTATGCTCAATGTAAAAGCGGTACCCCATGAATTGATTCACGACTCAACTGGGCTATTGAAACCTGGATGGAAGGCCCTATCTGGGCTCCCCGCTGCCAGAGCAGACCAAACGGCCCGGGTGAACACTGACTACCAGGCCGCTTCCTCTTCCAGCAGGCCTCTTCCTCAGCAACTCTACAGAGATCACGTCCTCGCCCAAAGCCCACATAGCCCAAGTGCTGAGTTGTTAAATCAAAAATCGATTGACTTAAATAAGGATACATATATATATATGGATATAGATATATAACGCAAATGTGTGTGTCAGATGTATGTCTAAAGGATATTGTGTGTGTGTGTGTGTGTGTTTGTGTGTGCCTGTGCGTGTGTGTGCATGTGGATGTATGTGTGATATGTGTGTCTATAGGTTTATATACTTATGTGGCGGTTTGGTGTGCGTACTGGTGTGCGTACTGGTGTGCGTGTGTCAGTGTCTGTGCGGGCTGGAGAGGGTAGGAGCGGCACTTATGCTCAGCCCTGAGCCTCATACGAGGAGAGACTGTTTTAGCTCCAGCGTCACTCTGCAGCAGGCCGCGGGACGCCGACCAGCCGGAAGGCCGGGAACAAATCAATCTTACAAATAATTTACCGGTCACGGCACGCCCGGCTGAGCTGATGGCAGAGGAAGTGGCAAAAAGAATGAATGATTCAAAGGAAACTGTCACTTTGTGTTACAGAAACCCACTAAACAGGTTTCTGCTTTTGCCGCCGAGAGTCGGGAAAGTGCTGAGAGCAAATTCACAAGTACTTGCACCGGCAAGAAGAGTAGATGCATTAGAGAAGCCCTGGCGAGGGACAGAGAGCTCAGGCAGATCAAGGAAGAGAAGAAGAAGGAAGAGCTTGAGAGAGCGAGAGAGAGAAAGAGTGAGTGAGAGAGGCACAGACTGCGATTGAGAGGAGAGAGGGAGAGAGAGGGAGTGAGAGAGAGAGAGAGAGAGAGAGAGAGAGAGAGAGAGAGAGAGAGAGAGAGAGAGAGAGCAGAGAGAGAGAGAGAGAGAGAGAGAGAGAGAGAGAGAGAGAGAGAGAGAGAGAGAGAGAGAGAGAGAGAGAGGGAGATAGATCTCTGGCCTGACTGACTTTAGCCTACTTTTTAATGCAGGCTAAACGGGATGGAACATAAAAGTTCTGCATCAACATGGAGATAAGTGGCCCGAGCCACAGAAGCCCCACCTGTAGTAAAATGAGATACCCAAACAAAGACACCCAGAGGTGGAAGGTACCTGCCACGCTTGGAGCTCTTCATATAATAGCAAAGCGCTGTCTGCGAGAACGTCCATTGATCCCTGTCACAATGGAACACCCTTCAGAACCCCGTCCCAGGCCAGCCACCCAATGAAAGCTGAAGACACTGCCGGTGTTGAGGATTTATAGGGCTTTACCTGTCTAAATTGAGTCAAGATTTTAAGTTGAATAACCTGGTAATATCCTTGCTTTAAACCAAATTTCTAAAGGAAAACCAGCTCAATTAAAAAGTAGTAAAAAGATTAACACCACTTTCATACGCTCACCGCACGCAACGCGAGGACCATGACGTATTAATATGTGTATTAATCTCTGAGCCATTGTAGGAGAGAACACACGCACAGCAAGTTGTTCAGTTTCTATTTTGTGTTTATATATCAAAGGTTAGGAGTTTCATCACCCGGGGCCAAACAGGGAAGCCAGACACCCAACTGCCTCCCTAAATAATGACAAACAGCTTTCAAATGACTCAACTACGCTTGAAAGTTGGAAATTAAGTGTGTGGAGAGATAGATAAACATATAAAGATACAGCAGTTGTGTTAAGTAAACCCTACAGATTACGATAAATAAACATTGGGCTGAGTGTGTGGAACATCAGATTAGACAGAGTTCATCGCAGGGTGTGATGTATTCCCACTAGTACATAGTCACCATGGATAATGTTTATGGCTTTTTCCCCGAAATCATGATCTCTCTGCTGCATTGAAGAAGTACTGACATCATAGTGTCACTATGAGGAAATGTAGTTCTCAAATGTGTCCAAATGCTGTAAAACAACCAGCAGACCAACCAAATACCCAAACAAAATATATATCCAATCAAAATAACATAATAATGGATATTCCAAAAAGAAGGCTTTGCTGCCTACCTTTGTAATAAAGCAGCAAAAACAACACTGCTCTACACCATCTGTTAAATAAATGTTTTGACAAGCCAGAGATCGTACCAACACAACTATTAAGACCATCAACCCATCTGACAAGAGATCCCACAAACACAACCATTAAGACCATCAACTCTTCTGACAAGAGATCCCACAAACACAACCATTAAGACCATCAACTCTTCTGACAAGAGATCCCACAAACACAACCATTAAGACCATCAACTCTTCTGACAAGAGATCCCACAAACACAACCATTAAGACCATCAACTCTTCTGACAAGAGATCCCACAAACAAAACCATTAAGACCATCAACTCTTCTGACAAGGGATCTCCAGAATGAGTATTCCTGCTTCCATCCCTGAACTGAAAGTGAGGTCAGTTTGGCGTTGGGTTCACCTGCTGCGTGGTCGGTCCAGGTGCTGCCAGTGGGGTCTTCTAAGAGCAGCTGTTGTTCACAGTAAATAACCTGAGATGAGTCCATCTGAAGGGTTTTCGCGGCTCTAAAGATCCTCTTTCATCCATTGTGGTCGACTTGAGATGCTCCGAAAGCACTACAAAGCACTGGGAGGAAACCGATCTGCCCTATAGATTTAGTGGTCTCAAGGTGAGTAAGCGCTTTTGAACTGGGCCGCTCCTTTTGTGTACAGGCCATTAAAGGACTGTGTGGTGGGCTGGGGAGAAAATACTATACTGTACATAGTGCTGTCTTTTATTGTCACCAGGAGTATGCAAGTCATTGGGAGATACCCTTTAAGCATTATGGCCAGGGGAACAATATGGTTGGATGTGTCCTGAAGAGAAACCAAACTCTTTGGAAACCTCCTTGCTGGGGTGTGGTGGACAATGTCGTGGGCTGTTTAGGGGGGGGGGGCCCTGCTGTTTGCGGTTACATGTAATCTACCTTGACCTATTGAAGGGGCCTTAGTCATGTGAGGGCAAGATGATCAAACATTGTTTACAGGATGCCCGCACACTTCGATTTTACTAAGATTGGTACAACAATTACTGAAATGAGCAGGGATACTTCTGTCTCCTGCTATCTGACCTGCATAACATCATGTATACATTCAGAATACCCAAAACAAAGCTCTGGAAACAGCTATCCTACCTACCACCATTGTGTGCCAGAGCAAAAACCCACCTCGTTTGAAGACCACGCTGTCATAGGGAATCATTCGTCTGCGTGTTCTCAGAGCTGGAGCAAATCTCAGCGGGTACTCTGAACTGGTGTGGCAACTCGTGAGCATATGACGATTGGGTGCCTGGTGGCGGAGGCGTACGTCCTCCGGGTTGCGCATGCAGACGTCTGCTGCGGCGGTTCCACGCCCCGACAGAACTCAGGCACCCTCTGTGTTGGCGTTGAGCGATGGGTCGATGTTATCGGCAGCTTCAGCCCAGGATTCTCGTTGAGCTCCACACTGCCACGAACGCGGGATGTCGCTCGCGCGGGAGAGAGACACCATTCAGCAATCATTGAAGTGTCTTAGGCTTTACAACTTTGAAATTAACAAATCGCTAATAGTATATATCTTTCCTTCCATGTTTCATTTGGTTCTCGCAATTGAGCTCATTAATTCTTCAGTTAGTGTTGATCGGTCATTTAAAGCATCTTTAAGGGCTTCCAATGGAATATGCGTAAACCAGTTTCCTAATGGTCCTCGTTGGTTTAACACGTTCAGTTTGTACTTAAATGATTGGCACGACGAAGAGTCTGAGAGATTGACTAGGATGAATGAGTGTAATACAACAAGGTTCCTCGGATGAAACAGTGTATATTCCAATGATTGTTTTTATAGCATTTAAGGTGCATAATTACTATTCCGTCAGATATCTAGCACAAATCAGCCATGACGCTTAGAGCCAGAGGCGTCTCACCATGCGTGTCTAATCTCAGTGAAATCATAAAGTTTTTATTGATGGCCAATAAACACTACAAATTGAATCCAACAGAAGTGCAGCTGCTCTAACCTTAGATGGTATCTCTCAATGGTTTGAAATCCCCAACGAGGAACCTCTGAGAGCATGCATTGAGTTTGACTCTGTTGTCGGACAATGTGTTTGATGAAAACAGAACAACACGGTGCTTCTGTTGCACATCAATCACGGCAACAGCAGTCATTGGGCTGTCAACAGTCTCAGAGCTCGGTTATACCTCGTGGAGAAACCCTACTTCACAGACAAAACAGTTACACAGAAAACACTGGCCAGTGGCTGCGCTGATGAAGGGTTTGGGCTGGAAAATGTACTTTTGATTGTTGTTGTGCACAACAGCACACTGACCCACTGAAGATAAACAACCAGACATGCAGATAAACAATCAACACACGCAGAATAGAAGATGAATGCATGTGCATACCTCCTGCACATATGTTCATGTGCGTGCACACAGACAGGCAAAGACACACACACACACACACACACACACACACACACACACACACACACACACACACACACACACACACACACACACACACACACACACACACACACACACACACACACACACACACACACACACACAAACACACACGCGCGATTAAAACATGATTAAAACATGCCCTACCATGAATTAACATTTGATTCATTTTCAAGGCTGTGCCGGGACGTTTTGACAGGTATTAAAATGTTAACATTCCTCTCCTTTGTAATTGGGGCTCTGTTCCTACCTGTTGCGATCCCTGCTTTATGAAATACTGGTTGCATCAACTATCTTTTCATGTGAGATTTTTCCAGGCAACAATCAGGGTGTTATTGGCGTTGAGTTTCATTCTTAAGCGTTTCTGTATTTCTCTCTATACTTTTTTTTTGTCCTTTTTCATAAAATGTTCCATAACTGATGTTTTGATCTTTCTACCTATTAGCAAAGATGACATTTCGTTTTCTGCCTTACTTTTCTGAATATAAATAAAATTGGAGTCTTCGTTATACATCTATCAGCAGATTTAATGAAATTGCCGCTCTGTAAATCTGCAAAGGTACGAGGACACCTCATGTTTTCATCTGGTCTTGAGGTTGTTGTGATGACAACATGAGATTTCACCCGACAAACATATACATTCAATATATGATTATGTATTCACATATTTTATGATATAAACCTGATGTGCCCTATTTGTATTAATTATTAAGTATTGCTTTGGATAGTTTGAAAAGCGTTTAAAGTAATTTTGGAAAGCTGCAATTCGTTGTATTTGGTTAAAGTGTTCCTTGTAGGCTACTAAAGTTTCATTCAACTCACCCCTTATCCAAAAGACAAACGACTATCAAAGCGCGCAGAGCCACTCTGATGAAAACCATCTCCATGCTCTGATTCCTAGGGTGATTGTTGTTTTAAAAGTTGTGGAAGAAGTGCGAATGATCCGTAATTCAAGTCAAACCACGTCCAATATTCCGTGTTGAAGATATGCTGTTGGTTTGGTTCGGGGATCAGGTCCACTGGAGTGAAGCGGCCGGAGACAGATGCGCTTGGCTGAGCTACGGCGACCGCAGTTCCGGCTGTGATTGGCTGGGGACAGTCATTAAAAAAACCCACTCCGTATCACACTCTCAAGTTGTGAATGAACCAAAATTGACGAAATGTAAATCAGATCGCTCGCAGGTGCTGTCTCTCTGGCTCTGTCTCCTGAACACATCCGTGCACGTTCCAAAAACTCGGCCAAGATATTTGCATTGGAGTAACATCCGAGGAGGACGAATTGAGCAGCTTTAAGTGTGCTACATGAAGACTTGAGCATCAGAGGAGGACGACTTGAGCAGCATTAAGTGCGCTATATGAACACTGGAGCACTAGTGGCGTCCCAGCGCACTGATAACGCTCCAAACTCTTGCATCCAACTTTGCCAGCCCACTTTTTCTGCGCGTCACTCAGGGAGTAGGAGAGCATCGGGCAAGGTCAAGTGCTCTGTGGAGGGGGATAGAGATCACCGGGATAGGGAAGAAACACTTCTGTCTTTGTGTAGGCCTACCGTGTCCATCTAACCTTTACACGCTGTGAGGATGCTGGTGTGAAGGACTGGAAACTGTGGCGCGAGCGTTAATGTAAAAAAGAAAAGCAATATTTATTTATTTTTAGAAAATGCTAAAGATTATTCATATGCATTTATATATATTAATTTATATTAGTATACATATTTTTTAATAATCCCCTTTATATAACTACTTTGAATCCAACAACTTTTTATTTGCACCATTAGTCTAGGCTCTTGTTGAATTTTGAGATAAGTTGCTGGCAGACCAAACCCAACCAATCTGATTGTTTGAAATGTTAGTCATCACCGTAGCCTACGCCTCCCATTTATTTCAAATATGTGGACTCTTTCTTTCTGTCAACTTCAACTTTACCTATCTTCTCGTCTGCTTCTTCGTGAAGCAGACGAGACCTGACGAGCCTTTTCCCGCTCAAACCAGAAACGCTGTCGCCCTGACGTCACTTATGCCTTCACACCTACTTTGATGATCAGGGTGAGCAAGCCTTCATTAGTCCTTCTTTTGCTTCCTTTCTAAGAGCAAAGATGCAAAATTGGTGTTGAATGGTGTAGGCTTGTAGGCTACAGGTTGGTATGGGAGCTATAGACAGCCTGTCAAAAGTATAACGGGACAAGTTGAGTTCCCCTGTTGAGTTGTTCACTTTCCCACTCTCATCCTCCCTTCCCTAATTTCTTTCTCTCTGTCTCTGTCTCTGTCTCTGTCTCTGTCTCTGTCTCTGTCTCTGTCTCTGTCTCTGTCTCTGTCTCTGTCTCTGTCTCTCTGTCTCTGTCTCTGTCTCTGTCTCTCTCTCTCTCTCTGTCTCTCTCTCTGTCTCTGTCTCTGTCTCTGTCTCTGTCTCTCTCTCTCTGTCTCTGTCTCTGTCTCTGTCTCTGTCTCTCTCTCTCTGTCTCTGTCTCTGTCTCTCTCTCTCTGTCTCTCTCTCTCTCTCTCTCTCTCTCTCTCTCTCTCTCTCTCTCTCTCTCTCTCTCTCTCTCTCTCTTCTCTCTCTCTCTCTCTCTCTCTCTCTCTCTCTCTCTCTCTCTCTCTCTCTCTCTCTCTCTCTCTCTCTCTCCCTCTCCCTCTTTCTCTCTCTCTCTCTCTCTCTCTCTCTCTCTCTCTCTCTCTCTCTCTCTCTCTCTCTCTCTCTCTCTCTCTCTCTCTCTCTCTCTCTCTCTCTCTCTCTCTCTCTCTCACACGCATACATGCTCACACATTGTGCCTCTATGGGTGGGATTCACATTTGTGTGTGTCTACCCCCCCCCAGTGAGACAGGGACCCCCATCCACCCACCCTCCTCCAGTCAGACAGGGACCCCCATCCACCCACCCTCCTCCAGTCAGACAGGGACCCCCATCCACCCACCCTCCTCCAGTCAGACAGGGACCCCCACACGCCCTACTCCACCCTAGTCAGACTGCCAGGGACTCCCATCAACCCACCCTACTCCCCCCTAGTCAGAATGCCAGGGACCCCCACCAACCCACCCTACTCCCCCCTAGTCAGACTGCCAGGGACCCCAATCAACCCGCCCTCCTCCAGTCAGACAGGGACCTCCACCCACCCAACTCCGCCCTAGTCAGACAGGGACCCCCCCACCCGCCCTCCTCCCCCCTAGTCAGACTGCCAGGGACCCCAATCCACTCAATAACAACAACTCTCTCCAGATGTTTCTAATAGTATTTTTTTCATCCTTATTTATCAGACAAACACTGGTTAGCAATCATGCGGGCTGCTAATAGTGAGCTTGTCTGGAGTTCTTCTTTGATGTGGCCAGCGACTCACTGGTCGTAATGTTGAGGGCTGTTCCTCTGAGCGGACACCAGAGTGCCCCTGTTTGATTACCTGCCAATCAATTACTGAACACACTGTTTTAGTGTAGTGTAGTTGCGACCTTCCTCCCTCTGAGGATGATCTGCAGATTCCTGGAGCTGACTCTGTGTTCCATATGGCTTTAATTCTGATGTCGTCACTATATTCTAGACGAGGTCTGACTTGTGAAGATGTGTTTGAGTCCCTTCAGCCTTGACCACGGGTGAGTACAGGAGCTCTGCTGATTGTTGCTGTTCCTCCGTTTCAGGTCAACAGGACAATGTGGACAAATCTCTAATTAAAATGGTCAGGCCAGTTTAGAGTTTGTGAATGTATGCCGTTTAGGGAAAGAGTTTTAAGATATTTTAAATAATGAAAATAACATTAAAACAAAGCCATGATGAGGGCTTCCGATACTTAATTTAAATTCCTAAAGAAAAAAAAAATACAAAAAATTGTGAAAAATACATCTTCTCGTGTAATGAATGTATTACATTTGCATGATAGCTGTGTTGTTTCCATATGTGTACGTAATGTGTGGGAAATGGGGAGACACTGAGAGTCCTGAGTCCTGACACATCTGGATGGAGTCTCTAGACTGCAGGCTCAGCTCTCTCTCTCTTCAGCTCTTTTTCTTCAGCTCTTTCTCTCTCTGTCTCTCTCTGTCTCTCTCTGTCTCTCTGTCTCTCTCTCTCTCTCTCTCTCTCTCTGTCTCTCTCTCTCTCTCTCTCTCTCTCTCTCTCTCTCTCTCTCTCTCTCTCTCTCTCTCTCTCTCTCTCTCTCTCTCTCTCTCTCTCTCTCTCTCTCTCTCTCTCTCTCTCTCTCTCTCTCTCTCTCTCTCTCTCTCTCTCTCTCTCTCTCTCTCTCTCTCTCTCTCTCTCTCTCTCTCTCTCTCTCTCTCTCTCCTCAGACCTAGTAATTGTTTTTCATCGATCATTGGGGACGTCTCTCAATTCATGTTATCGAATGATGTGAGAAAAATTTGTACCATGGTCTCAGTTCAACTTCCCTTATTCGCCTAGAGACGTAAGCAAAGCACTGTATCACATTACCATTTAAATATGACCAGTGGGAATAGATAATAACCGTTTACCGAGTCGTCACGACACTTCAGCTCCCATGTCCTTAC